>JAQMYG010000011.1:19665996-19683186 GCA_030014215.1 Clariallabes teugelsi
TAATTTATTTTTGATCATCCATAACATTAAAAACCACCTGACTACTATTGTGATGGCTGCTGTGCCAGAACTGCTCGAGGCATGGACTGCACATAACCTCTGAAGGTGTGCAGTGTTATCAGTATGCCATGGAGCAGACTTGTTTGTCCAGCACATCCCACAGATACTCAATCGGATTGAAATGTGGGGAATTTGGAGGGCAAATCAATACCTTCAACTGTTTGTCATGTTCCTCAAACTGTTACTGAACAATTATTTCATTAGGCAGGGAGTATTATCCTGCTGAAAGAAGCCACTGCCATTAGGCAATATCGTTGCCAGCAAGGGCTGTACTCAGTTATGCAACAATGTTTAGGTAGGTGGTACGTGTCAGAGTAACATCCAAATGAATGCCAGGACAAGGTTTCCCAGCTGAACATTGCCCAGAGCATTACACTGCATCTGCCAGTTTGTCTTCTTTACATAGTGCATCCTGGTGCCATTTCTTCCCCAGGTAAGCACCTGACTGTCAACATATTAAAGACCACATGCATGTTCAGACCAGTTCACCTTCTTCCATTGCGCCACGATCCAGTTCTGATGCTCACATGCCCGTTGTGGGCGCTTTCTGTGGGCAGGAATATCACTCTGACCCATCTGCAGGTACGCAGCCCCATATGCAGCACTGTGCACCTTTCTGTCATAGCCAGGATTAACTCTTTAAGCAAATTGTTTAATAGCTCTTCTATGGGATCAGACCAGCAGGACTTGCCTTCGTTACCCACAAGAGAGTCTCATCAGTAAATCTTTGGCACCCAGAGCGACTTTTCGTAGGTGCCGACCCCTGTATCCCGGGCGCACTCCACGAGACTTTTTGGAGATGCTCTTACATCCTCACTTCACTGGTCAGTGCTTTTAATGTTATAGATATAAAGACACAGAGAAGGTGCAGAGATGAACAGCATGAATTAATTGTAAAACCTGTTGCACAGTGTGCATCGCATAACACCCAGTGTGATTTTTCCCTTTTTTTTTTTTTTTTTTTGCCTTAGGGAAGATGTAAAACACTCGCACATGCTGGGTGTGGACACACACACACACACACCTTCAAGCATTACCGATTCACTTAATAGAATTAATACACAGCATTTGGCTGCACAGCATGATTTTGGCTCTCAAGCCACTGTAATGCAGCGAATAAATCTCAGAGTTCAATAAACACATACATCACTGAAATAACTCTTGTTCGTTCAACACTGCAACTCTCAGCTCCTGTTCCAAAAACATGCATTACTGTATGTGTGTGCGAAATCCAATTAACGGATAAACACTCGAGCATTTTGAAAAGGACATGTCCCTTATGGAAATGAAGCATATCATCGAAACACATCGATCACTTTAATTCATTGTAGAAAACACACACACCTTCTGAAACGATGCAGTAACTTTTTTTTGTGCGCATTACGCGCTAATAACTCTTTGCGCGCTCCTGGAGATTCTGTAGGACTACGGTATGTAGACGCGGGCGCGCGTTGATGTGTGCGCGTGTGTGTTTTTGTCTGTCCCTCACCTCTGGCCCCGACGGGCGGCAGAAACACGCTGAAGGCAGCCACGAGGCTCCAGCACAGACCGCATCCGCTCCACGGGCGCGCCATCACTGCTCAGCTCGCCCCTCCGGTCCCCGCGGACGCATGCATCTGTGTGCGCGCGCCGCTGTGACGGGTCGCCCGCGCGTACACGCTCTGCGAGGCGCCTTATAATATAATAGAAATAAAACGGAGTCATCCACTGGAGCGCACCGGGACCAGTGCGTGCGGGAGTGCGATGCTTCGCAAGAGAGTAAATATATTAAGCCAAGGAAACGCACAGTCTCACACACACACACCGGGAACGAGAGAGAGAGAGAGAGAGAGAGAGATGTCCTTCAGCTACGGAGCTTTCTAAGGCGCAGAGGGAGCCGCCCGCGCGTGCCAGAGCTCTCCGAAACTCAGGATGAGACGCGAACAGCTGGGAGAGCTAGCGAGGTTTCATTGCTGCGATTCGGGCTGCGCAGGGGCACTTCGCCAGAGAGAGAGAGAGAGAGAGAGAGAGAGCAACAGCTTGTGCATTGGAGAGCTCCACAGTCACGAGCTGTTTGAGTTTTAATAAACAGTTGAATTCCTCAGTCTAACAGGCGCGCGTGACGGGGTGTGGTTACCTGGTTAAAAACAAGCTCGCTGTTGCCAACTCCTTTTAAATTAGCTAATGAATGCACAAAAACTCGTATTTAGAATACAATAAAGTAGAATAGAATACGAGGCAGCACGGTGTCGTGATTAACACTGCCGCCTTGCACCTCCAGATTCCGGGTTTGATTCCCGTCTCTGTGTGCATGCAGTTTGCATGTTCTCCCTCTGGCACTCTAAGTGGGTTTCCTCCGGCTGCTCCGGTTTCCTCCCACAGTTTAAAAACCTGCAGATTAGGCTAATTGGCATTCCCAAATTGCCCGTAGTGAATGAGTGTGTGAGTATGTGTGCCCTACAATGGATTGGCAACCTGTCCAGGGTGTGCCCCACCTCGTGCCCTTAGTCTCCGGAGGTAGACTCCCGGCCCCCATGACCCTAAATACAGGGTATAGACAATGAGTGAGTGAGAATAGAATAGGTTTGTTTCCTGCCTTGGATTATGTATGCATTAAGTTTATATTTTCGCCCCATGCTTGGTGGGTTTCCTCCTGGTACTACAGTTTCCTCCCACAGTCATGCAGATTAGGCTAATTGCCATTCCCAAGTTAACTGAAATGTGTATATCGAGTGTGTGTATACGTGTGCGTGCCCTGTGATGGATTGGCAACCCATCCAGGGTGTACCCCAGTTTATGCCCAAAGTCTCATGGGATAGACTTCAGGTCCCCATAACCATGTATACGGGATAAAGCGGTATTGACGATGAGTGAGTGAGTGAGAATAGTACTAATTGGCATTTCCAAATTCCCAGTAGTGAGTGTATGTGAGTGTGCATGCTTGTGCCCACTGTGATTCAATGGAACCCCATCCAGGATGTGCCCCGCCTCTTGCCCTGAAACCAAAAGCACGATAAGCCTTCGGATAGGCTCCAGGCTTCGCTGTACAGGAAAAGCGATATAGAGAGTATGAGAGAGAGAGAGAGAGAGAGAGAGAGAGTGAGAGAATAGAATGGAGGGTGTCCAAAAAGTCTCCATGCATAAGGGAAATTAACACATTTTTAGTAATTACATGCATAACACCAGATGTGTTAATACGATTTCATCATGAGTGGGAAAATGGGTTAATGAACGAAATGGTAATGAATCGAACAGCTTGCTTTTATCACTTTTAAATTCAGCCAAGCAAAGAGTTTAAAATGAAAGAATCTGAAGTGCATGAGGGGGACAAATAATACATAAATCTGTGTATTATCAGCATAACAGCGAATACTGAGATTGGTGACAATGTATTATGTGACCCAGGTTTAACAGGTAATTTATGAAAAGAAGACAGACAAGAACTGATCCTCTAGGAACATCTTGAGCGACAGTAGCAGGAGTAGATTTGTGGCTGTGATTGCAAAAAAAAAAAAAAAAGTCGTGTTAAAATTTGAACCAGGCAAGAGTTATGCTTGTAATCCAGATAATAGACAGGAAATGAGTATGTCATGATTTTCCACATTAAAAACAGCACTGAGACTAAAAAGGGGAAGCAATTTGATAGCCCACAGTCAACGAGAAGAAGGCAATCATTTAAGACATTTAAAAAAGCATTCTCTTTGCTTTTGTTTTCTTTTGAGATTACAGATAGGTGAAGAGATGGCACAGGGACACTTCTTGAGGAGAGAAAAGTGGCCCTGGATCAGGCAGGCAGTTAGGTGCATTAGATTTAGAGATGCTGCTTAGCTTAGTTATTAAACATGCTTCTAATGATTTTTTTTTAAATAAATTTTTTTCAACCCTAAGGCGACCCACCCTTAGTCAGAAGACGCTTTAACAAAGAAAACATGCGATCATGCTAAAGGTGATAAACAGAATGCAGAGGTGCAATGATGGCACAATATTCCTGCACTGAACCTTATGCACTTCCATATCTGATTCGATCCGTGTCCAAGTATGCTGTACTGTTTAGGGTTCAGATTGTGTTCTCACTGATCAAAATGAACCAGACTTTGGAGTCAAGTGTTCTCGAAAACAATCCCAGAGCCCTAACGTGAAAGCACACATAAGTAACACCAAAGTCCGCATCATGATATCTATATAATAAATACATAGTGTTGTTAGGTTTGGCAAAGTTAAAAATATTAATGAAATATGAAGGAAAAGGAAATGAAATAGTGTTACCAACCTTACAGACCCAAACGAAGAAAGGGTCAAATTCCACTAGTGCCACTATCAGCATGTAGTCAAGCATCATTGTGGGTAATGTATGCAATGTAACTATTAAAAGTCTATTCAAAATTCAATCATAACAACAATGACCATATTTTTAATAAAAAACTGATATTAAATTTGTTCAGGGTGAATTTTCCTTTATGTTTCTTGAACATGAACTGCAACACAAATAGATGTACAATTCTGATTATGATCGCTTAACCCAAGGCAAGGTTTCATCTGAAAAACTTGAATAGTCAATTAGAAATGACTATCTGGCTTCTGAGTGTGATGTTTGCCCTGTGGTTGAGAGATTCGAAGTTTTAATCCCAAGGAAGCCACAGCCGTTGATGGCTGGGAGCCAAGAGAGCAAAATTGGTCATGCGGGAGGGGTCTGAGTGGGAGGGGTGGCATACTCTCTCTTTCCTGTCAAGAGGGCAGCGTTTTCCTCTGAGCGTCTTATGCTGCTCTGTGATGCGGCATGAAAAGCAGTTTGAAAAGATGAGGTTGGCTGGTGTCATGTGTCTCTGAGGAAGCATTTTAGTTGTTACCCTCCTGTCATGTAATTGGGAGAGGTGGGTGGTTGTTCAGACAAAATTGGTAAGAAAATGTGTGTTGGGGGGATGACCAATGAAATGTCTATTATTCGTCAACATATCAAGTACAATCCCAAAAAATTTATTTTGCAAAAAGTTTATTTTGTGAAATGGATTCAAATTTGTCCTTGTAAGAGACACAGCTGTACTTCCTCCTATTGTGATAATTTTTCTGCTTGGTTTTATTTGGCATGACATTTCTAATGGGAAATATTTCTGCCCTCCACCACGTGTTCACTCACATTCGTTCATTAAAGAGCTCTTCTGTGCATTATGAGCTGTGTTTCTGTAGTCTCATTTTAATATTAATCTTTAAACATAATGGGTCATGAATTAGTGGTTCTTATCTATAATGGTTTTATTTGGTGCCAAACAAGTGAGTTTCTGGGTTCATTTTTTTTACACACTCTTGGTATTAGGCAGTACTATTTGTAAGGAATCCAAATGGAAATTGAATGGATGGAAAATCCATTCTATTCATACAGGACTAAAAATAATGTAAATGAAAATAAACCTTTCTTTTCTAACGTGCTACACTTTTTGCCTCTTTCCAAGGATTGATGTTACTATGTGATGATCAAGTAAAAACTGGACATACTGGGAGCTTTTCATACCATCAAATTAGAACATAGCGAAGTGCAAGCTGCTTCTGACAAGGTGCTGATGAAGAAATGTGCTCTTTTCACCTGCAACACAGAGCGGCAATGTGATGTTGTGCAAACAGAAGATGTAGGCAGCTGTAAAGAAAAAAATATATAAGCTGAAAGACATTCAGAGATAATTAGGCACTGTCATCAAGTTTTTTTCATGTAATTACAATTTTTTTTTGCCCTTATTGTTTAAACCCAATTAAATCGGCAAGTCTGCAGAAGGTTTTTTTTTGTGAAGCTGCACATACGTACAGTAGCTTTACTGCTGTTCAGGCTGTAGATGTACTCATTCAAAGGGAGAGTTCAGCTCATTTCAAGTCTGTCTTAAATCAATATTGAGGTGCATATGAGTACATTACTATAGGTCTTAATTGTTATAAGTTTTCCTGCTCTGCACACGGCTGTGAAGTTTGTCACTCAGAATATGAGTATACTGCGCGGCACGGTGGCTTAGTGGTTAGCATTGTCATCCTGCACCTCCAGGGTTCGATTCCTGCCTCGGGTCGTTGTGCAAGCATGTTCTTTCCTTGCTTGGTGAGTTTCCTCCCACAGCCCAAAGACAAGCAGATTAGGTTGATTAGCGTCTCTAAATTTTCTCTAAAAAAGTGTGTGTGTGTGTGTGTGTGTGTGTGTGTGTGTGTGTGTGTGCCCTGCAAAGGATTGGCACCCCACTCGTGACATACAGTAAGTCTCCTGGGATAGGCTCCAGGCCCACCACAACCCTGTATACAAAATAAAGTGGTATACAAAAAGTGTGTAAGTTATAGGGAACAAATTCCACCACCCCTGTTCCATTAAGTAATTATCTTTCAAATTTACAGTATATTTAGTACAAATTTAACTCCTTTCCCCAGAAATATTCAAATGACTAGCTAGAACTAGCCATATGGTTACCTGGAACTAGAAAAACATAAAAAAGAAAAATTATAAAATTTGCAATAAATACACTATAAGTAAAAGACACCAGTGGGACTGCAAATGCTTCATTTGAGTCTCAGTTGAACTTTGTAATGGATTTTTAATGGAACAAGGATTGTGGAATTTAGAATCAAGAGACATACCTTCGTATAGTATGTTCAAAATCTTTCACAATTTGGAAGATTTGGAGACAGATACTGATTGCCCCAAGTTTTACCTGATCATCATTTAACACTAGCAGAATCTAATCTAATCTCAACACTTTTGTTTATAATGTTAAATGTATAATCTTGTATTGTGTTAAACTTTAAATCACATTTTTTTGAAAACATATTATCCGAATAACAGAATCTCACATTTACAAATTCACGTCTACAAGTAGTAGTTATTATTTCAACTCTGAACACTAAATTCTATCCTTTGTAATGGGTCTTCACATTGAAATGATGGAACAAAGCCCCAAACTGATTAAAATGCAATTTTAATTACATGAATCATGATTAATTAATTCACCAAAAATCCAATACTACAATTTTATTCTCTTCAAGTAAAACTTATTTTATCTTATATCAATGTCATTATTTGATGTTAAAAAAGAAAAACAGAATGGCTTGGTGAATTGGTTTGGACATCATGTTGAAAATATAATTGAAAGGGTATGTGAAATAATTGGGCCAGCACTTGTGGAAGTCGCTATACTATTGTGGAATTAAACTGCGTCAAGTCTGCAGGTACTGATGTTTTTTTTTTGTTTTTTTTCCCATAATGTCTCTCACTGAATTCAACAAAACCATTAAAAATACAAGAGATGCATGGTAATAAATCACATGCTAGAAGAATGTGACTTCAAATCTGTGTTCTTTCATTAGGAAGTTCACTGATCATAAAAATTCTGTTATAGCCATTGTATTTACATTTCAAAAGTCTCCTAGACATAGTCTCAGCCACTGACTTTGTTTAGAGAACAGGGCAGTGTATCAAAAACCGTTCTTTAAATATGATTAAATTTAACCTGGAATTGAAGCCTTGTTAAGGTAACATCCTCTTGCTAAATGCACTCTATTGGTTTTACTTACTGTATTCTCTTTTCACTAGCCATTGAGGGAAATATTAAGAATTGGATCAAGGGTGCACAGTGAGAATTTAACACTGAAATTGCACACAGACCTCAGACATAATTCCCAAGCGGCATTCAGAAACTGTGTGAGAGTTATGCATATCTCAGTTTCAGACAATTTTGAACTTGAGATTAAGCCCATTATTCATTACAAAGTATAAAGTCCTGCACCACTGTTTGACAGTTTGATATAATCACAATATACATTGCCTGGCCAAAAAAGAAAAAAAGAGAGAGATGAGATAAAAAAAAAAAAAAAACATTAAAATTATTGAAATTGAGTTATGAACTAAAATTATAAAAACCTGGAAGGATAGTGCTGAATTGTTAACTTCGTATAAGAAAACTCAAGAATGACTGTGATTGGAGATTACTTACACTGTAAATGCTTGGTGAAGCTGCAGAAGTTATGTTTAATAGTAAAAATAAGAGCATTTCCAGATGCACAGTGCAATTAGAACGCTCATTGTTCATATGATCTAATGCGTCAAGATTGACTTAAATAAAAATTTTATTCGTCATATACACAGTCATACACAGTATGATAGGAAGAAAAATACTCAATACCAGAGCGATAGGTGTGTCGAGGTTAGAAGTGAAGTGCATAACGTGATGCACCCATCAAGCATAGTGCCTACTTTATAATGCTCTGGAGGCCGTGTCATGATCTCGGGTTGCTTCAGTTTCAGGTCTAGACTCAGCAATGTTAGGTGGCAATAAATGAAGTCAGCTGACGACCTGAATGTACTGAATGACCAGGTTATCATGGAATTTTCCTTCCCTGGTGGCACAGGCGTATTCCAGAACTCAAATTGTGAAAGAGTGGTTCTGAGAGCATGAGGAATCATTTTCAAACATAAACTGGAAACAACACTTTAGCTCAAAAAACTACAAAGAAGCTCAAACAAAATCGTAGTGTGCAAATTGTTTTGGAAATGCAGTGTATCAGGCCAAAAGTATGTTGCTTTAGGCAGTACATACACTTACGGAATATTTATGTCAATATTAAGCGATTCTGACACTATTGATTATTAATATTTCTTTAAAATCCAATAAAAAAGGTTCAAGCACAAGTAACTGTCAATGTATCGTATACAGTAAATAATTAAATCCAAGATTTTCAAAAAATATTTTTAGTGACTAATGATCCAATGTCTAATATTAATAAAACATATTCTTACTTCAGAAAAAGACACATTCACAAAGGAAAGAGCTGACATTTTGAGTTTGCGGTTTTTTTTTATCAGCAATCCAGAATGTACAGAAAGTCCTGCAAGCTTTCTCAGCTCTCTGAATGACTCATGCTTGCATTGCTAATAGACCAATAGCTACAGCATTCCAAAACACAGACATTCTAATTAAAAAAAGTTAATGGGAGGCAGAAAACTAATAGTTAATCCAAAAACATGGTTTTAAAAAAACGCTATTGGCTTCCATATTTTACAGAACATGCTATTCTTCTGACTCTGTGTCAGAGTCAGTGCCTAATCTCAAACCAATTAGCTGTTATCCACCACAGGAAAAATGAGCTCCCTTTGGCACAAAAAACCTGCTGATCTGGAACCAAGAAACAGGAGGTGGGCTTGAGGTCATTTTCATGAGCAATTCAAGTTGAGGGCCACCGTTTGAATAAGGCAAGAAATGAACACATTGGATGGTTTGGAGAATATTATTATTATTAGTTTTTTTTTTGATGAATGATCTAATGATCAGGTTTTGTCATTTAAACCTCCTTCAAAAATAATTTTATCAAGATGCATGCATATTTCTCAAACAATCCTGTAAGCTTGCTATTTATTAAACTGTGCATTTTCACTTTTTTTTGTAACAATCCATATTTTCAGACATTTGCTCTCTTCTTCTTCTACTGTATTAAACTTAGGTGTTTCCTTCTCTTATCAAGTCAAAAGTTGTCAGCATTCTATAGCGCAAATAATCAACACACCATACATTGAAAAAAAAAAAAAAAGTGTCAACTGCAATGCACTGCTTGTTAATAAAAATGCTCTTTGAAGAGCTACAAATTGAGAATAAAAGATCTAAAATATTATGTTACATGTAATCATTGTCTATGGCTAGGTTTTCTACCTTTCACAGACTAGGGATGTAACTGAATACAAATACATTATTCATAAATGAACATCTAATGCATTAAGAATACAAAGACAGATATGAATAAAATGAATAGTTTTAGTATTTTTGTTCCCTAAAAGCTTGCCAGAAAGGTTCACAGGGTAACGTACTGAGACTAAAGGTTTGTGTCAGGACTGGGATCCTGTGTGACATAAATGTGCAACACTACTGTACCATATATAAGTATATACTACTGGGTTATGGTGGTTCAAATTATGTCACTAGTTTGTTTCTACTTCGTGGAAAAGAAGTTTATTCATTAACTACAGTATCTGAGATCTAGTTGATATTGGAAACTGAGGCTACAATTCACATAAACACACAGAAATTGGACAAGATTGGAAAAACATTACCTGGTCCAGTGAGTGTCTCCCACTGGATGCGTCTCTTCTGCTGTTTCAGCTGTGATGGTAGGGTCAAAATTAAGCATGAAACTACAATAGGACTCCATCCTGCCTTGTAACAATGGTTCAAGCTACTGCTGGTGGTGTGATTGGGTGAGGCGTATCATCTTGGCACTCTCTGGGCCATTTAAGACCAACTGAGCATCTTTTAAATGATACAACCTACCTGAGTATTTTTGCTAACCATGACCAACCCTTTATGATCACACGATATGTCGAAAGCTCAAATAATCTCAAACTTGTTTCTTCAACATAACAATGAGTTTGCTGTACTCAGATGGCCTCCACAATCACCAGATCTCAATCCAGTAGATCACCTTTGGGATGTTGTAGAATTGGAGATTCGCATCATGGATGAGCAGCGGACAAATCTGCGACTGCATGATGCCGTTATGTTAATATGGACCAAAATTTCTAAGGGATGTTTAAAGCACCTTGTTGAATCTATGCCATGGAAAAGTAAGGAATTTATAAAGACAAAAGTGGGTCCAATCCAGTACTAGAAAGGTTTACGTCATAAAGTGGTCTGTGAGTGAATGTTCTAAAATCCAGAAATAAAACCTAAAAGCACATGATCTACTTCCAGTTGTTATGGTTACGCTGACTATTTTTGGAAAATCCTAAATTGATTATAGCCTAAATTCCCTCCCACTGATCTCAATTAGTCCAGTGAGATCAACTTGCATATTTCTGATGTTGTACAGATGTTAAGTCATTGCGATAGCTAGGATTTGCCTTCTAGCCAATTCGTCTAGCTGCCTGAGAAGAAAAAGAGGATATTCAACTTCTCCTCTGATCATAAACACACTCAGCCTAAGTGTCTACATACTCTGGTGCACACTTCTCTGATGGAAAAAAAATTATACAGCCAAAGCCCTGCTTAATATCCTGAGTAATTTGCCCCAGCCTGACCTGATTATGCTTGATTAAGTTGTTGAGTGTTTGTTTGCTACAGTGTGAGTTAGGCCATGTCTGATAAGGTTAATATACAAAATGATGCTTTAAATATCCCAGAATACTCGTAGACATGCCTGCTACAATTCATCAAAAAGAACAAATCTGGTCTTGTGCATGATTGTTAATAATTTTGGAAATAAACTGATTGCCTTTGTAAATCCAAGCATAATGCTGTCCAAAACAATATCTAAGTTCATTCTTATTTTTCTTCACATGCTTAGTCGATTCTTAAGTGAATTCAGAATAAGATAATGATTGTTATATTTATTTCTTTATTTATTAATTAGTAAGCTCAGCCAGACAGAGAGCAAATTCTTATTATTGAATTAACCTTCAATCACAGTGCTTTTAAAAGTTCTGTTCTAATTGGTACAAAGGTATCGATTAATTAATACCAGTTTCACACTCAAGGTCATGCTATCGTACGGAATATACTAATATCTTTGGCACTTAGACTGCACCCTCGTGCCTACAGATACATCACAGCCGTGTTGATACTCAGTGAAGTGTGATATTGCTTTTATACAACAGTTCCACAAAACATTTATTTTCAACAGATTCTGATTTATTTAGTTTTATTTAATTACTTCTTTTTTTTTAATCAGTTCCATTGCTCCACCAACTGAAGGAAACAGTGTTGAGCTGTTGACTGGCAGTTCACTGGTGAAGAAAAACCATGGAGGTGGTGGGCAGTCTTGAGAAATTCATGAGATTTACTTTAGATTTCCACTTATTTCGCTTCAGAATATCAGCTAACTTTGGGGGTTTTAGGGTAGAATCCCCAATAGCATTAAATGGAAAGCTAGTGTGCTATGTAGGATGTACAATCCCTTGTTCCACACACCAAATAGTGCCCTTGATCAGGGGTTAGAGAGCGATATTAGATGCAGCCTTGTGTTATAAGCTGATTAGCATCGAACAAAATACAGGGGCAAATCGAAACAACTTAATTCCTAATTAAGACAAAGTGTTGTTTAAGACATGGTTTCTTGCTGTAAGTGCTTCCATGACTGGTTTTGAATGTGGGTTTTGGCAGGCAGAGGTTCTCCTTTCTTTTCAGTACTGTAGATCGTACTGACCTACTTGCACCTATGCTTGCGACCAACATTTAGTGTAATTAATGATTGTTAGACCACCACTTATATGTAGTGATAGATATAGATAAATGGCCCAGTGCTGTTACCGTCTATTATAATCACTCGTCCAATCAGATAAAAATGAAATGTCATATAGCATTAGAGTTCCTGCAGGGGAGACCGCAAAAAGACCTAAAGCTGCAGAATTGTCTGGCAAGTACTGTACAATCCTTGCATACTGTACGTCATTCCGTGCATACGGCAACAATATCTCATTTTCATTATTCATTGGCTAGACAGAAGTCTTTTCTCTCAACGAATAACATCCAAGCCTGCCCAAATCACCCCAAATCATGGGTGGAAATGTTCTGTGGTCTAATGAGACCAAAGTAAAACTCTTTGTGCATAAATTCTAAAATGGTACAAAAACACAACAACTTATCATCCAAAGAACACAGTGCTCACGGTAATATGTTTCGGCACAAAGAATGCAGGGCTCTGTTAGGGAACCGAAGATGGATTTCATCAAATTTCTCCTTCCAGCAAAATAACAACAATAATGTTGTTAATGTTGTAATTTTTTATGCAAAGGTGGTTTAAAATTGCCGAAACAAGATACCCCCCCCCCCCCCCCCAAAAAAAAACAATGTGCTCTATGACAAAAAATAGCATTTGACATGAAAAAATGCTTTATCAAAGTATAAGTTAGAGGAAGTGCGCACTTATGCAGGTTTTTTCTTTTTTTTTCTTTGTTTGTTTTTAAATCTAATTGTTGGTTTATCATATTAAATGTGGAAAAAGATATGACTTAACAGCTTTTTTTAAATCACAAAAACCTTCAATTGTAATAGAGTGCGTAAGCATTTTAATATCAGCTCTACATGCATACTCTGTCTGAGAATGTTCCTTTCATGCAAATCCAGATCATTCTCTTTTTCACTTGTTTTCTATCATTTGTTTTCAGTTATGTCGGTGGAGTAATCATTATGGTGGACATGGCTGTTAAAATACCTTTTTTTGCTTACTTTGGTTTACACACACACACACACACACACCACTAATCCATGTAAGAAAAGGAACAAATCACTCATGGCGTCTCCTTTTCTCTCTCTCAGTATGACTGCGGCCATAAACTAGGAAACAGCATCTTGTCATGGCTGCTTAGTGTCCCTTAATGCATGCAACCCACTGAGATAAAAACTTTACACTCCATAAACAATTGGTATAGCCACAGACACAAAAAAGCTGACACAAACCAGAAGGGAGCTGACATGAAGCCATAAAATCAGCACGTTTGCACCACACGAGCTTGCATCTCGTATATGTTACGATGTATTTGAGACAACACAAGCTGTGAACTGAATCAAACATGCATAGATCATGTCACGTTGTACTTGCTTTACTCTCAGATATATTAAATGCATCCTTTTGGGAAACGCACTGGAATCTTATTGTCTTTGTACATTATGAGCTTTAGGGCTAAATTTGTTTACTAGATAATTTAAAAAATGCACTCTGCAAAGACAAAACATTAACACTACAACAGGACTTGCACGCTTCTTTGCATCCAATTAACCAAACTCTGTTTCTTCACATCTACACAGTGTTCAAAACAGCAAGAAGTCTCTAGGTGTTGTTCTGTTAAGTCATTTACAACCCATGATGTGCTTTTTTTTTTAAAACATAAATTGCAAATCCTTACTTGAAAATACATTGCAGCATTAGTGTGAGTACGAAGTAACTAATTACCACACATTTATACAAATTTATACACACTGATCAGCCATAACCATAACATTAACACCACATAGCATTAACATATTAAGTACATACTGGTAAACTGGTGCCAGGATCATGGGTAACACAAGGCTCTCCCATGCCTTTTGGGACCCAAGACCAGCCTGCCCGGTCTGAAGCCACAGAAAAGCCAGTGCAGCACAAATTGCAGAAGAAATGTCAATGCTGGCCATGAGAGAAAGGCACCAGAACGCCCAGTGCACCATAGCACGTGGGTCCCCAGCACATCCAACCCTGCATCCAAGTTCTAACATAACTTTAATATGATAAATATATTACACTTTGGTATGATAAATATGATCGAGCACACATGGGACATACCGGACAAAAGAGTCCAATCCTCGGAGGCCTTACCCCGCACCCACAGCACCCAAAAGATCCGCTGCTAACATCCTGGCACTAGACACCACAGCACACCCCCAGATGCTCTGTAGAGTCATGCCATGAGGGGCCAGAGAGAACCCAAACCTAGGTGTTTGTTATGTTAATGCTTTTCATTCTGCAGAGCATTTATAAGGTTGGACGAGAAGAACAGGCTCGCAATCTCCATTCCAGGTCATCCCAAAGGTGCTCGACTCCACTGGGGCACATTCATGTTTGAATAGAAAAGGGCCCTCCCCAAACTGTTGCCAAAAAGTTGGAACCATAGTATTGTCCAAGATGTCTTGGTATGCTGAAGCATTAAGATTGCCCTTCAAATGGGATAAGGGGACTAAATTCAATAATTAACAGGTTTGGCCAGATACTTTTGGTTGTAGTGTATACACACAACCCCTCCTCCCCCTACTAATTTGCATTCCCTGCAGTGTGAAACTAGGTAGCAACATTTAGCGAAGACAAGTAACACGTTTCAAATCAATTGGCTGTGTAAACATCTGGCAGACGGGTGTAAAAATGAACTCCCTGCTGCGTCGCATCAAACCTCCAAAAAATGAGGCTGAACTAATTATGCAACGCCTGAGATGAATGAAGTGTCAGTGATTCTTTTGCTCATCTCAGCGTCTGCTCCTTTTAATAGGTGAAAATAACAGCACAGTGTCTCTGCACCCTGTTTGATGCTCATACTCGGAATAATACTTGCGCTGCTGCAATAATTACAGCATGTCAGGGTGTAAGTTGAAAAGACTGATTGGAGCGATAAGTGGAATGCTCAATTATTGCTGGAGGGGGAAAAAAAAATAGATGCTACAATAGTTTGTGGAGGGAAGATTACTTATTTTATATTAAGAATACTTGTTTATGAATCCCAGGTAACTTGGCTGTAGAAGGATAAATGGTCTGAATGTGAAAATAAGTTGTTTTCTCAAATTGTTTTTTTTTTAAGGAATTAAAACTACGGTACTCCAACGTAGGACAATTACAAGAACGAGCTAGAAAATAGTACAAATGACCAATTAGGCTACTCTCAAATGGAACGAGTAACTTGAATTTTCAACCCGAAGTCTTTCAATTAAATTATATGGAATAAATAATCTCAAGCTTTTCATCTACAGATGTTCCTAAATTATTCATGAAATATGAGGAAATTTGTAAAACTGTCAGAAAGTTACCGGAGTGACAAATTTTATGTTCTGAGCCCCCAACAGACCATAGAAGTGTGAGAGATTCAAGGGAACAGGTCCTGAACTCATTTTCCCAGCATCCAATACAGACTAAAAACATGGCCGCCAGGAGTTACAACACGCAACACGCATTCACGCAGTCAGGTTCACCGGAGTTCTGATTGAACTCAAGGCTTGTACCAAACCATGTTCAGCTTTTGACCACATTTGTATAAGGGGTCTGGGTTTTGCCCTGACCCTCACCATTGTTGTTTGTACATCGCCTGACCTCGCCTGTTTTTGACCTTGCCTTTTGGATTACCGTTTTGGAATTGTTGCGTGTTTGTAAATAAACCTCTGCTCTTATACGCATCCTTCTCCATGTTCCTCTCTAGCAAGGAGTTGAAATGGATAAATGCTATGATGAGTCAACATAAATGAACCACCTTGCCTGTTCAAAATGTTCGTGAATCAGCAGCAGAAATGAGATGAGTCTGAAATTAGTTACAGTAAATTGGCTTACTAAAATGAAAATGAAAATTAGTCAAATTTGATCGCTTAATGAGTCAGTAGTTTTCATGTTCTGCACGATTTTATTGTTTATCTTGGTATTTATCTTGGAAAATAAATCAGGCGCTGCAAATGATTCAGGGTTTAATTACTAATAATCCACCTAAAATTAAGAAATTATACACAGAAGGTTTATACAGATATAATGTTATTCTAAAACATTTATAATATGTACTAGTAACTTAGCTAAGGTTGTAGAAGTAATAGAGTCAAATTAAGTGGCTCAAATGACTCATTGTGATTAAGCAATGTGTGCAAACTCAACCAAAATCTTTTCTGACAGTGCTCAAGTGTTCGGCGCATTTGCCGTTTCATCTCACAGCAATTTCGTTTAGGCGCTACGTGACTTGACTGAAATTGAACTGGAACACATTTCTGTATTTTCTCCTTCTTGAAACACAACCGCTAGTGTAAACAAAATGACCTGCGTTTTCTCACACCGAGCTTCTACAACGTGATTCATCCAATGGAACTGTGATTTTCGGATGCAAGTGCTTATTTTCCCAGTCTGCCGACGCGGAAACCCCTCACCTTTCAGCAGAATTGAACAGAGATTACAAAAGGGAAAGTTTTAAAAGATGGACACATGTTGCTTTCTTTAAAACAATAAAAGACAGAAAGGGATTTAATAATGCAACAATTTCACTGAGAAGATTACTAATGTTATTATTTTAATGAGAGTTTTGGTTCTTCAAAACAAGCATCCCAAATTTTTAAGCGATATAAGGATTTGGCCACGAAAAAAGTTATTAAGACAATGATATTGTGGGCACAGCAGATTTATCCAGGCCTATTCCAGTGGTTTGCCAAATGGGTCAGCCAGCTCTCAGATTTACAGCCCTGATTTCTTAGAACTTTTTTCCTAGATTTATAATCCTCATCTTTATAATCTTGGAGCAGAGTGGAGTGTAGGTTTCAAATGTGTGAATAGAGTTTGCATGTTCTCCCTGTACTTTGTGGCCTTCCTTTGGGACCCTTGTTTCCTGCGAAAGTCCAAAGACAAGTTGTAGGGTGATTAGTAGGGATGCACCGATACCGATACCGGTATCGGGTATCGGCCTCGATACCACATTTTTTAAAGTACTCGTACTCGTTA
>JAQMYG010000011.1:19704180-19729747 GCA_030014215.1 Clariallabes teugelsi
ACCATTTCCATCTCTTTTCCTTCGCCGCTACTAGCAGCACCCGCCATTTCCGCATTACTGGATCTGTAGTGACAACAGCCCGCAAAGGATGATTGCCACGCCTGGCCTGATGGGAATTGTAGTTCCCGCTACCTCCCGTTCGCTCCATTCGCCTGAGCAAACGTTTCTCAGAAGACCTTTATTTATTGAGTCATGCGGCCACGGTATTATTGAAAAAATTTGCTATTGCGGTATGACGGTATTTACAATATTGTTACATCCCTACAGGATAGCATTCTTTCCTTTCAGAAATATTGCTAGGATAAGTAACATATTGTCAATAAACAATGCAGAAAAATTAGTTTATACATTTAACACCTCTAGGTTGGACTATTGTAATGCCCTATTGTCTGGTTGTTCATCTAGGTGCATGAACAAGCCTGAGTATATCTAGAATGCAGCAGCGAGAGTCCTCACTAGAACCAGAAGATATGAGCACATCACCCCTATCTTATCCAGACTGCATTGACTCTGAGTGAAATTTCGCATTGATTTTAAAATACTACTTTTGACCTATAAAGCATCAAATGGTTTCGGGCCACAGTACTTGAGTGAACTGCTAGTGTCTTATGATCTGCTACGCCTATTTCGGCAGGGGCAAGACAGTTTTCTTATAAAGCCCCAAAGTTATGGGATAGCCTTCCAATTAATGTTCGGGACTCAGACACAGTGTTTAAGTCTAGGCTAAAAACCTATTTATTTAGCCAAGCATTTTTGTGAATAGATTTGCCTTATGTAAAGGAGCAGAACTTGGGGACTACATAGAGTATTATGGAGAACTGGTATGTTTAGATGCTGTCTTCCCCACTTTCATTGATCACTCAAGTTTGTTGACGATGGAGTGACTGGTTGCTTTACATCTCAGGAAGCCCTCATTTCTGTGGTTCCTTCTGGCTCTCCCTTTTAGCTATGCTGGCATAGTTAGTCCTGCCGGAGTCCCTGCTTGCACATTGCACTAAATATATATTCACCTTAAACATTATGTGACTGTGACCATACCTAACAGTTATTTCACCTTCTCTTCTCTCGCTCTCTCTTTTTCTCTGTTGAGCTACACATGCTGCTCCTGAGTTGCCAGTGATCCAGACCTCTGGTCCTCTCTGACTCATCCTGGTGCCGACCTTCTGGTTGGAGATCTTGTTGCATGAAGGCCCATGTGGTCTGCTTGGGATGCATGTGGTGACTGGGGACAGTTCCACAACACCATGAAGACGGTCCTGGCCTCGACCGATGCAGACGGCTGTTCTCTGAGGACTTATGACTGCAATCGCTCAATGGTTCAGGACTGAAATGTCCTACATTCTACCTGAGCCTCAAATAACGAACTGGACTCAACTGTTATATTGAACTTTTCGCTGCCTAACACACAGTATGACTACTCAACAATCCCTGCTTTCCATTATCATCCAAATGAGGATGGGTTCCCTGTTGAGTCTGGTTCCTCTCAAGGTTTCTTCCTATTTCCAACTTAGGGAGTTTTTCATTCATCAGAGTCAATAATTTTGATTCATGCATACTTTCTCACATTTCATACACATTTCCATAACTTCATATTAAATATGTAAAGCTGCTTAGTGACAATGACAAATAATAATAATATACAAATACAATTGAATTGAATTAAATTTAATAACTAGAGATCCTTAATCAATGACTCTGATTAGATCATGTGTTATTTAACATTCACAAAATTGATCAGCAAAGTTTTGGGTGGGACCATGATGAATTCTGTCTTAAAATGATAAATAAAAAATTAAACATGCACACACATGCATGGGCACGTACACACACAGCATCTGGAGCTTTCAATGCACCACTTCAAAGTGTGAGTGTAAACTTCAATCTTACGCTTGATTTGAGATTTCGCCACATTTTTAAACCTAAAAGACGTAAAAATCCCCCTCTCTCTCTTTCTCCCCACTCCCTCTCTCTCTCTCTCTCTCTGTGCATGCATGTGTGACTGTGTAAACCACCTGTTTTTGGTGAGATATCTATTGCACCACCTGTTTATCACATCTTTTTTTTAAACAAAATCCCTCCACGAGCCAATTCTCAGAAGAAGAAGAAAACAGCTATTTATCTACAAATTTATCTACAGATACTATATATACTTTTCTAATTTTAGTTTAATTTAAGCCATTGATTTGGAGTTAATATAATCTCACGCATTAGTACGTGAAAGAAACAGGCTGACATTCTTTTTCATCTGCATCTCACTCCCAAACACACAGGTGGGTAAAATCCGAAAGATCAAATTAAGATGAAAGTTACTGAACCATTAAAGCTTATTCAGTCATCTGTACCTGTTATGAAAAATTCTACAAAGTAGAAACCTTTTAGGAAGCTAAGAATCATTAAACAACAACCTTATTAATCCCCTTTTTAATTTTTTTATTATTTTTTTTACCCTTTTCATTGACAGCTTTACTTTTAGGGACCACAGCAGACACATGGTAAGAGTACTTGTGAGTTGTTTTTTTGGCATGGGTGATAATGAATAATATAAAGGGTGCAAAAAAATCATGTCTCAGCTTCCCAACTTGCTCACAACATTTGCTCAGCTTCACTCTCCTCACAGTTACACACTCATGCTCTCAGTTTGCTCCCATGCTACACCACACCCGCACATTCTACACAAACAAATTAAACACACAACTTATTGGTTTTCCACTCTGGAAATAGACTAGAACATTCCATATGTCTCTATAGGCCTTTTGCAGTCACGTGACTACCATGATATAAGTCACAAACATTAGACTAATGTGTATTTTTGTTGATAATTTTGAGGTGTATTTCAGAGTCCAAAAAAAACACCATCACAGAAACCTTACCTGATAATTAACAGATTACCTACCAGATCACGTGATGCTTTGTCACGCCAATAAAAGAGTAACTCAGTAACTGATAGCTTCTGTTCTGTTGATTATGTTCATAATCAATTAATTAGTTGTTGTCAGTATGTTGTGGTGGACTTCAAAAGAGAAACAACCATGTGACAATGGATATTAATTTGCTGAAGTTTGAGTTATCATAAAAAGATTACCTCAGATGGCTTACAAATAAGTGACTTCTCCTGGATTTGGTGGCATTTGCCAGTGTTAGCGTTAGCTCATTTAGTGCTTCTGTTGAAAATGAGACTATGGAATATGCTGCGTTTTTAACTTTATAAGAAGCTAACTAATACTTTTTAAGTAATAGCTAACTAACTGTTCTAGGGCTGAATCCCAAATAGCATTAAATGGATACTGCCCAAATGGTATTGGTGCTAAAAACTGTCTCACCTAGGTGAAATTTTCAGATAGGATCATTTAACACCATTTTCTTACTTAATGCTTCTTATCTTTCCAGCCATGCTTTGATTTTTGCAAATATGCATACATATTTATATATTTTTTTCATATAAAAAGAAACACATTTGCTAAATAATGAGTGTGTATGTGTGTGCCCTGAGATGGATTGGCACCCTGTCCAGGGTGTACCCTGCCTTGTGCCCTAAGCCTCCTGGGATAGGCTCCAGGTTCCCGCAACCCTGAATACAGCATAAAGCGGTATAGAAGATGAGTGAGAGAGAGAGTTACATTTGCTAAATATAATTTCATGCCCTTTTATGTTTTGAATTCAAATCTTTCTGATCTGATCTGATCTTAATTATCATTCAGATGAAACTTAGCCAATTTAGATTTCACAAGACATAAACCTGAAAAGTGTATTATTCTAAAATGCAAAATTGTTAATATATTGCAAGATGAATTTGACATGGTTATGAACACTACAATTTTTTTTTTGCTCTTTAACAGTTTGCCAAAAAACAATTTAAGCAACAATGCAGGTCATAGACTTCTAGAAGCTTACACCAATTTTAGTATCAATCAAATTATTATAATTTAAAGCGAGAACTATACACCGAAAATGTCCATTTTTAATGCTCATAAAAAATCATCTCTCCAAAACGGCTGAATTTAGCAACCTAAATTGGTTGCATCCCTATTGCATAAACTCACATATTGAAACACAGATTTTATGTAGTATACACTGTAAAAATTCCAACTAGATAATTGTTGAATGAATTAATATTGTATTGTTGGCCCAACTTCTTACTGTGGTATTTGTTGAGACAACAGGTAACATTGTGTTTTTGAAAACTTGAAGACAGACTAAATAAACTAAAGAAATCAAGTTGAGCAAGTAATTTACCTTTCCCTCAGATGCATTCACGTGATTTATAAGACCCCATAGCAAAATTTTTCAAGTCTCATGAGACTGAATTGACTCTCATTTCAAGCTTGACTTTTCTATTTCTCCTAAAGCTGACTTAGGAGAAACAAAGGGACACAACTGAGTTACAACCCGAGGCTTCCTCAAGAAACATTTGAGAAATCTGAGATGTACAGTACATGAGAAACAGAACAGCATTTGAAGGAGAAACAAATGAGCCATATATAAGACCACAATGAGATTAAAGCAAGATATAAATAAAATGCATGAAACACTCACTCACTCGATGTCTATACCGCTTTATCCTGTATTCAGATTTGTAGGGGGCCTGGAGACTATCCCAGGAGTCTTGGGGCATGAGGCGGAATATACCCTGGACAAGGTGCCAATCCATCGCAGGCATGAAACACAAATGAGAAATAAGTTTTATTGAATATATCGAAAATCCTTAATTAACAGCATACAGTGATGACCACAACTAAAACTGAGGCTAGTCAGCGTCCATACTGACCTCTGTCCACCACAACATTAAAACCAGCAGGTTAACAATATTAAAAATATTACAGTTTAATATTTAATATTTAATATAACTTAGCCAATTTAGATTTCACAAGACATAAACCTGAAAAGTGTATTATTTTAAAATGCAAAATTGTTAACATATTGCAAGATGAATTTGACATGGGTATGGACACTACAATTTTTTTTTGCCTTTTAACTGTTTGCCAAAAACCAATTTAAGCAACAATGCAGGTCATATACTTCTAGAAGCTTACACCAATTTTAGTATCAATCAAATTATTATCGTTTAAAGCGAGAACTATACACCGAAAATGTCCATTTTTAATGCCCATGTAAAAGCATAAAAGATTTATTCTTAATTAAATTAAACTTACAATATACAAATATTATTGTGTAATAATTTTACAATTTACACTATATAACAGACACCAGCAAAATATGGCAAATCAAGACACTAAATGGTTACTGATACAAAATGTCACACAACCTGACAAAGATATTAAGTGTCGCACTGCTCAGCTCAAAGTATGATTTATACAGGAGTTACACAAAGTCCACAGCTTTGTGACAATCTTTCAGTGAAAAGAATCAGTCAAAAAGGAGAGGAAAAAATTTAAAGGGAAATTGGTTGCTTGCTGTATGTAAGGACTACAAGAACAGGTCAACGCCTGGAGAAGTTCTCACCAGTTACATCAGTCTTTTCTTGTGGTGGATTTCCAACAAGTTTGTCCAAAGTCTGCAGCTCCTGGAGTTGCTTAGTATCTAATGGAATCAAAAATACAAATGTATTAAAACATTTGAGATTTACTTAAACATCATTCAGCTACTCCATTCCTGACTGTCTAAAGGTTGAGAGGTGGGCTTGAGCTTGCTCGTGAGACTCCGGAACATTCTCCTGCAGTTTCTTTGTCGAGATGCTTCTGAAAAGAACCCAGTTAAAGTAAAAAGTCTATAATTACCAAGATAATCATTCCACAAACAAACATATTGGTCTTTATTTATAGAATATAATTAACTGATGTCTCTAAAGTTACATGTTCGGTAACTACTGTTAAACACTAAACACACTATAATAAAACTACTGTTTTTCAAAAACTGATCATGCAGTAACATTAACTTAACCATAAAAAAAGAAAGAAAGAAAAGGTAAAAAGTAACTTAATATGTGAAACTACACTGGTTTACTAGCCTAATAATAATACTGTAACCAGCTGACTGATTTTTACCATTGAAAAAAAAAGCTAGGTATGCTAATCCACCTGCTAATCCACAGGTAGCATTTGAGCTCATTTTGCAATTTAAAAAGTAAAACCCCGCCTTCACCGTCCGCTGTCTTCTTCTTCAATTTTATCTGCGGCAGGCAAAGTAGATGGTGCGCTAACGCCACCTAAAGGTCTGGATGAATGATGTTTGGTAAATGTTTTTTGTTGACTTGACACCTTATGGAGGACTAAACATTATGTCATGTTTAGTCCTCCATAGGCGATGTCCTGCACATTTCTCTAACACACTGTCCACTTAATCATTTGCAGGCTTAGAGCATGTGTGGGAGAAATTGTGGGAAATTATGTCTTTATTAGAATCTACATGTATTGTAGGCTTAATTGGGTTGGCCATGCGAAAATGTTGAACGTTTAGTCATAAATGTATAATAAAAAATTTGTTTGGCCTTAAATAATAAATGTATACAAAGATCACTGAACACAATCATTATCTCATTGCTTCACTTCTTGATACTGTATATTATGTATATTGTATCTTAGTTCTTTATTGGTAATGACATTTATACAGAATGGAAAGTAAGTTTGGCAGTTTAATTTTAAGAAATTCATTAAGGTGTAATACACATTTACTGTATAAAATATATAAAACAAATGTAAAATTGTTGATCAACTAGGGAAACCTGGGTGTACATGTGATGAAAACCTGTCAGCAAACATACATTTTGTGTCACTGACACAATATATATCATAATATGCGCATTTTGTGAGTTCTACATTTTTGCATTGTCATTCCGGTAGTAGTAAAATGTACTTTTTTTTTTAAGGTAATGATAAGTTTAATTCTACACAACATATCAGAATACCCAATTGCACAGTTTACAAGCGCTGTATACTTTATGTGTGGGAAACCCTGCTTTGGGGAAACATTTTCATTAGAGTTAATGAGCCACATTTGAGACACCTTTGAGAAGATACAGAAAATGCCAAAATCTCATTCAAGTCTTAAAGATGGCTCATTTCTGTCTAGGAGAAAAAGAAGAGATTAACATGAGATCTCATCTTGGAGTTTCCTTTGCTATGGGCCACCTTACTGTACTGTACAGGGAACTAAACTTTCTTAACTGTATCTATTTTTACCCACTTGACCATATTGCCTTGAAAGTATCAAACCCTTTTAAATATGAAACAATACATAGCTTTACCTTATCAGTAGAATTCCAGAAACAAGATTTTATATACGCTGGTACAGTAGTATACAACTTTTTTGTATTTATACTACTACTTTTTATTGTATACTAAAATTGTATACTACTCTGGTAGTATACAATTCTCTTAATTCTATTTATCTTTGTCTTTACAAGACTTCTCTTATTCTCTTTAACCAAAGGGCTGCTGTGGAGGATTGGGTCAGAGGGGTGACAGATGGCCTTTTGGAGCTACTTAACGTGAACAAGCTGCTGAAGTTGCAGTAGTCTTTGAGGGCCTGGGTGAGGTATGCGGCAGTTTCAGTTTGGTCAGGTCTTTGCTCTGTAGATTGATATCCAAAATGATTGCATATACACCTATGAATCCATCCAAACGATTTTTATTGGACTTGGAGAGATATTCTTCCCTCAGATTCATATGTTGAGAAACAAACTCTTGTTGCGTCTGGCACATTGACAAAAGAACTTTTCATCTTTGTAGTCATAAATCAATAGTTCTGATATTGTAATGTAAATTAATCAATAAGAGACATACTGTATAAGCATCTGGTGTTACCCAGGTATTTTATTGACCTTTAAACAAAACAGACCCTGAATTCTCCTGTTTTATGCAGATTGCTTCTGTAACTGGTTCTGAATATGGGCTGGGGTTTGGCAATGGCATTCAGTAAGTAATGTCCCTTTGCTGTATAGAAATGGGTATGACCATGTTGAACAGAGGTCTATAATAACATGTACAGTATAATAAAATATTTCTCTAAATAATCCCCCGCTATACTAATGCACCTATCCCAGAGCTTCACATGAGCTTGGATTCCATGAAGGTAAAAAGTCTTCTCAGTACACTGTAGCCATGATGGGGCTGCCTGCTTTACGACTGAAATGCTGCAACTCCTTTAATGGCCCATGTATATGGAAGTGGCTTGGAGTGAGGTTAGGACTGTGCTGGGGATGTGGCAATAACTCCCAGATGAGTTCCTGTAATGTGCAAGTGATGTTTCATGAATGATTGCGTGTACAGTTCCTAAAGTCAGATGTGTCTCCTCGGAGGATGGCAACAAGTTATCCGTTGATTGTCAAGCATCATGCATTCATGCAATCGTCATTCACGGATGTACAGTGCTCTTTAAAAGTTTTATGCATTCATTTACGAGAATATAACCACTAATCCTGGTTTCAATCCAAGGATTCAAGTCATATACAGTCTTACTACTCACTGACTTCTGGGTTTGTGTTATCATTATCAGCATACCTGAATGTAGTTTATGATAATGGTATATAACAGTAGCTACTGTATGACGTCAATGTATTTTACCGCTCGGCCCATCATGATCGGGAGTAGAGATCTTGTTTGGTACCTAAATAAAAGAAGACATTTAAAACCCTCTGGGGTCTTCCAACAACCTTTGCTTGCACACTTGTTCTTTGCACAATAGTTACTGATGCTGTTTGCACAAGAACTTTTTTTTTTTTTTTTACAAGATAAAATATCATTCTTTAACCTGTGGGGCAGGCAACTCTTAGCGGAACAGTCAGTGTTTCTAATCAATTACACATCAACTATAACCATGGTTCTGTAAGTGGGGAAACCCAATGGGGGAAGTGGTACAAACTACACAACACAACATCAGTCAATCAGCAACAGGAGGTATCCGTGTGCAGTGAAATTTTATATTAGTATTAAGCTCCTAGCCCAGTTGTTGGGGCGGAAACATACTTGTTGCCATACTTAACTACTGTATATACTACATATGTTCCCAGAGAATTCCAATAGGGGGCACAGTGGAGAATTTTTGCAAGTTTTTTGCAAGGTGTATCCATGATGGCGGAGCTTCTGAAGCAGTACTAAAAAGAGGATTTTTTTAGTTTGGCTGTTGAGTTCAAAGATCAACAATGTTTCGCCAGTATCACTGATATCGCTCTCTGTCAGGTGCAAATTCTCACACGTTGCTTAGAATGATCATCTTCCAAAAAAAGTGAGGAATGAGAAAGGAAGTTGAGCAGTGTCCGACGGTCAATAAGGGGTGCAGGGGCGCCGCCCCCTTAAAGTTAGGCAGAGAAGAATGCTACTTTAACATGTAATTATTTAACATAATAATGATTAATTTTAGTCATTTAGTCACAATATTCCGCAGTATTTCCTAATATAATTTATTTACAATTAATAAAAAAAAATCTAAACTGTATTACATTCATTTGTGTTCGTGTACGCGGGGCGCCGGACAAACGAGTGTCTATGTAGGCACGTACATTTTTGAAAAACATGTGACTTGAGGCTGAGCTCTAATTGGATTTTTTCAATGTTTTTTTAATGATGCTTAATCACCTGATAAATGGCTATTTACAGGGGATTAAAAGTTTAATTTGAATTTTGCAAGCAGTGTTAATTCAACACTGTAACTGATTAAAAATCATAACTCAGGTGGATCAAGAACGGAAGTTAAACAACACGCTGAGTCATATACAGATAGCAATCACATACTGGATTGAATCAGCATGTATGCTTCTCATGTACAGTATATACTTCATATATGATGGCGCTAAATGGAGTTCAGGAGTGTTTTGTCAAAGTTGTAGACTTTTGAGCCCCAATTTTTATTTATTTTTTGCTGTGTTGTGTTCTGAGAATTTGGTGTTGATCCGACAACCTTATATGTTTTTTTTTTAATTTTATATAATCTAAAATAAAAAGCAACATGTACCGTAATAGGTAAAAGTGAAATAAGATATGTTTATTAATAAATGTTGAAATGACTTTCAATTTATTGGAACAATCTTAGTCAAAAGGTCAAAATCTATATCTCAACATAGCACACATGTTTATATTCTAGCAATACCCATAAGACTTTAAAATAGCTTGCATTAATACCATATTTAGCAACATGCACAATATTTAAATCATTTAAATCATTGGGAACCTGATGAGCAAATCAAATTAAAGAAAAAGATGAGAAAATGTAATGATAAGCCATATCCACATTATAATAACATTAAGACCTCCTTGTGCCACCAAAACAGCAATGCGTTCTGTGTTCTGACACCTTTCTATAAAGACCAGCATTAAATTTCAGCAGTCAGAGCTACAGAGTGGGCCAGTCTTCACTCCCCATGTGCATGAGTGAGCCTTGGCTGCCCATAACCCTTTTGCTGGTTCACTGGTTTTAATTTCTTGCACCACTTTTGGTTGGTTCTCACCACTGAAGACCAGGGACATCCCACAAGACTGCAGTTTCGAAGTTGCTCTGACCCAGTCATCTAGCCATCACAATTTGGCCCTTGTCAAAGTCACTCAAATCCTTATGTTTGCCTATTCTTTCTGTTTCCAATACATCAGCTTCAGCGACAAAACATGGGGAGCAAAGCCTAGCACATGTTATCTGATGCAGTATACTGTAAGACATATTGTACTGTATGTCTAATTGATGAAAAGGTTAATGCTGGTTTCCTTAGAAAGGTGTCGGAACACACAGTGCATTACTGTTCTCGTGGAAAAAGGGAAGGGATACTAAATATTAAGTAGGTGGTCATAATGTTATGGCTGATCGGTGTATGTAAATACACCGATCAGCATCTACTTTCCGATGCATCTACTTTATGTAATTGGTTGGAAACAATAAAAATATAACAGATTTGTAAAAAAATAATAATAAATAAATAAATAATAATAATAATGCTCATAACCTTTGACTAGCAGACTGGATTCTGCATCTGTGTGTGCGCATGCGTGTGTGTATGTATGCATCAGCTCCAGCACTGACCTTAACCCTGACCGCTAAACGGTCTCTGAGACCTCGGAGGTAACGAGCCTCCTGGGAATCCACATGCAGGCACTCTCACACACTCACAGAGTGACAGCACTAGTACCTGGTAACATCTGACCTTCATTGACTGCTTGCTCGCACGATGGTACTTATTGTATATGTGTGTGTGTGTGTGTGAGAGAGAGAGAGAGAGAGAGAGACAGCGAGAGTGAGAGAGAAAAAAACGAGTCGCATCCAAGTTTATAAAAACACACACTGGGGAGCTATTTCAAAAAACTAAGAGAGAAAGAGAAGGAATACAAAAACAGCCTCTAACCAGAATTATATAGGAGTGTTGCATTTATTCCGACAGGCTGCTTGAGTACTGCACTAAATCCCATGCACGTCAGTTCTAAATATTTCCAAATACACGCTGTGAATGCTTCAGTCACACAGCCTTGTCTCGCTGATGTTCGGGTCATGTTTGAATAACACGGTTAAGTAACCCGACTCAATGTTCGAGTGTTCCTAGGTACTCTTTAGGGAAACAACACAGGCAGATGGAGATCGAGTTGAATCCCAAGAGTGTGCTTTTAACTCCAGCTCACTCGGAAAAGAAACAAAAGGAGACGATTAAACAACCAAGAGAAAAGTTAAGAAGTGCTGATTTAAAGTGTATTGACAACATGATGAGGAAAAGAAGCAGAGCAGACGAGAAAAAGAGAAGAGAACCCAGGTGAAAGGATTTCTAAGAGAAATAATAGAGAATGATAACAAATTCATGGGATGAAGTGGTAAGACATTACCGTAAGCGAAATAATTGTTGAGAACGAGGGATGCAGAGGAGGCCATCAGTTTAAAAAAATGGTGCAGAAAATAAACTAGTTCATATGATGTAAGAAGAAGAAGTGTGTAGATGTTGCGTCTGTGATGGACATTTTGGAATGGAATGGAAGGGAATGGAAGAGGCCAAAAGTATGAATGTGACAATTAAGATAATAAGAATAATTTGCTATTTCATGCAATGGAATTGATATACAACAATCAATATTTAATATGAAATACTTTATTCTTCAATTCCTGATGGACATATAGAGAAAGAAAAAAAAAAACTTCACCATTGTCCAACAATCTTCTATTGGCTTAAGGTCTGGAGCTGAGATGCCTCAGATGATAGCTCCAGAAGCTGAATACCATTGTCACATAAGCAGTTTTTCCACCAGGTTTTTCAGTTAATTAGCACAACTCTTCAGCCAGATAAACTAGAACTAATTACTAAAATCACCTGTTTTGTGCAAAGGGAGACCTACACTCACCAGCCGCTTCAATAGGTACGTCTGTTCAACGGCATGTTAATGCAAATATCTAATCAGGAAGCAGATGAGTAGCAGCTCAAAGCATTTAGGTCTGTGAACATGGTCAAGACGATCTGCTGAAGTTCAAACCGAGGATCAGACAGATAATTTAAGTGACTTTAAACGTGGCGTGGTTATTGATGCCAGGCGAGCTGGTCTGAGTATTTTTGAAACTGCTGATCTACTCAGATTTTTATGCACAACCATCTCTAGGGTTTTCTCTGAAAAAGAGAAAAAATATCCAGTAAGCGTCATTTCTCGGGGTGAAAATGCCCTGTTGATGCCAGAGGTCAGGAGAGAATTGCCAGACTGGTTCGAGCTGATGAAAAGGCAGTAATAACTCAAATACCATCTTGTTACAACCAAGGTATGCTCATCTCTGAATGCACAACATGTCGATCCTTGAAGCAGATGTATTACAGCAGCAGAAGACTGTACCCATTGCCACTCCTGTCAGCTGCAAAAATCGTCTCGGCAAAATTGGACAATAGAAGATTGGAAAAATATTGCCTGATGAGTCTCAATTTCTGCTGCAACATTCAGATGGTGGGATCAGAATTTGGCATAAACAACATGAAAGCATGAATCCATTCTGCCTCGTGCTGGTGGTATATTGGTGTGGGGAGAGTTATTTTCCTTAATACAAATTGAGCATCATTTGAATGCCACAGCCTACCTGAGTATTGTTGCTGACCATGTCCATCCATTTATGTCCAACAGGGTACTGTGCCATGGTACAAAGCTAAAATAATCTCAAACTGGTTTCTCGAACAAAACGATAAGTCCACTGTACTCAAATGGCCACCAGAGTCACCAGATCTCAATCCAATAGATCAATCTTCGATTGTCCAATGTTGGTAAGCCCATGCGAATTGTAGCCACAGTATCTTGTTATTAGCTGACAGGAGTGGCACCTGGTGTCTTCTGCTTCTGTAGCCCATTTGCATAAAGGTTCATGGGTTCTGCATTCAGAAATGGTCTTCTTTATACCTCAGTTGTAACAAGATGTTATTTGAGTTACTTTTGTCTTTCTATCAGCTCGAAACAGTCTGGCCATTCTTCTTTGACCTCTTCTTTTCACCCAGAGCACTGATGCTTACTCGATATCCTCTCTTCTTCAGACCATTCTTTGCAATCCATAGAGATGGTTATGTATGAAAATCCTAGTAGATCAAGCAGTTTCTGAAATACTCAAACCAGCCCATCTGGCACCAAAAACCATATCACGTGCAAAAACACTTAGATCACCTTTTTTCATGGACTTTAGCAGTTTATCTTGATCATGTCTACATGCTTAACTGCACTGAGTTGCATGATTGGCTGATTAGATATACTGTATGGGTAAAAGAGCAGTTGTACCTAATAAAATGGCTAGTGAATGTATCTAGGCAGACAGGCAGTGAAGAGTTTGTGCTTTCTTTTTTTTTGCTGCCCAATAACTCCTGTCAGCTTGGTTATCATAAGCCTAGAGGAGGCTTGAAACTGTGTATGTTGGATTTCCCATCATAATCCCCTGTCAGATGGAGCGCTTCTTAGATCTTTTCTGCTCTGCTTATACCCATCTACAACGGTTAGCTAGAGATATTGTATCTTACTATTTTTACCTGCACTGTTACCAACATGGTATTAACAACCATCTGGTTAGTCTACATACCCCCCTACTCCTCACTCTGATTCTTATTTGTTACACTTTACATACCTTGTCCCGTCTATTTATTCTTCTGTTTTGAGCATTCTTTGTCCTGCATTCATCTAAGGTTATTGTGTATTTGCACTTTATGCACCCTTACATACTGCTATATGTTGCACTACGGTCCTGGAGAAATTACATTTCATTCATTCTACTGTATATACAAAAATAACAACAACAACAAAAAACCCTCTAAGGACCACTTGTCATAAATTAAGATCATGACCATCATTATAAAATATGTAAAAATACTTTTAAAAATAATGTCATTTTATTATAAAAATTTTATTACAAACAAACATGAGTACCATGAATAAATTAAAAATAAATTATTTTAGCAAAATACAACCATTATTTGCAAGAATTTTTTCAATTACTCAGAAAACACTCACTCAAATTGATGAAACTACTGTGTGTAGTTTCATCAATTTGAGAGAGAGAGAGAGATGTTAGAAGTAGCCATTATGAGATGATAAATCTTTGATTTTGTAAGTTAGACAGATTGGAACATTTTGGCCATAATGGAATGTGCGTATCAGCACTATAAATACTAAGAGAGGCTTCGGCATTCAAACAGTGCTTGATTAAAAGGGTTGAATTTCTAGAAAGAAAACATTCCCAGCACTAAACACTAATACCACCATCATGAACTGTTGACACAAGGCATGTTGGATTCATGGATTCATGATATTGCCTCCAAATTCTTACCATCAGGAGTGAGACTCCTCATCACATGGAGGCCTGGACTGGGCTGATGCAGGCAGTTTATCTGGGATGGCTTGTGACTGCAGTAGCTGAATAGTTTTAGGACTGACATTGTCAAGTTTTTGTACCTCATTGAAAGTGGACTTAAACACCTTTTCTGTTATAGAAGTACTATTAACAGTATATTGCTATATTTACTATTAACTTTCAGCCTTATAGAACACAGACACAGATTTGGTTAAGTCTTTATTTGCCACATCTACATTACTGCACAGTGAAATTCTTCTTTCCCATGTCCTGTAGTTGGTGTCGAACATAGGATCCCCCATGATACTGGAGCAGATAGGGTTAAAGGCCTTGCTCAAGTGCCCAACAATGGCAATCTGGTGGAGCTGGGGTTTGAATCACTGACCTTCAGTAACTTAGTGCTTTAACCCTCAGAGCTTTTCTACCATTGCCCCAGTAAAAAATGGACACAGTTGCAGGTATCACCCAAATTCTCAGTGAATTATTTCTTGTCACTGTTACCCCTGGCTTGCTCATTGTTTCTTTTCATTACTTTTTTTTAAAATATTTATATCCATAGTTTTTTATTTCTTTGAAGTTGCTTTGTGACAATGTCCACTTGTTAAGAACTAACCCGAGGTGACCAGAAGACGTAGCTTTAGCGGTTAGCCCTTTGTAGCGTGAATGGTAAACCCAAACGCGGAGTGACACGAATAGGCAGGATAATCATGCGATTTAGTCTAAGGACTCTCACAAATGGGCAGCAAGGGAAAGACACAATCTAACCCGCGTCCTATAAACACACACTCAATCTGAAAGCAAACCCAAGAAAGTGAGTACTCACGAATTGGCGAACGAATCCGAAGCGGCATGGGCAAACTCAATGACGTGCAGCGCCATCTTGTCTCCTTTTATGCTTCCTGGTTCGCGACCGCATTACTTCCGGGTCCTAGTGCCGGTCGCAGACCAAGTGTGCATGACAGTACCCCCCCTGTCCAGGAACGGCTCCAGATGGTCCTGGGGTGGAGGCTACCCGGTGATGGTAGTCCCGAATGAGCTCGGGATCGAGGATGAAACGTGCTGGAATCCAAGACCGCTTTGGAGAACCGGTCGACGATGGTTAAAATAGTGTTCTTTCCCTCGGAAACCGGCAGGCCCGTGATGAAATCCAAGGCGATGTTTGTCCAGGGCCATCGAGGAACGGGAAGTGGTTGGAGCTCTCCGGGGGTAGATTGGTTTCTGTCCTTGGCCCTGGCGCACACCGGGCACGCCTGAACAAACTCCTCTATGTCTCTCTTCATGGTGGGCCACCAGAACGCCCGTTTTACAAATTGGAGAGTTCGTCGGGTTCCCAGGTGTCCTGCGACGGGCGAGGAGTGGCCCCACTGGAGGACATCTGATCTCGGGTGCTGGGGCACGTAGAGTCGTCCAGGCGGCAAACCTGCCGGCCCGGCCTCCGCAGCCTGTGCCTGGCGAACCCTCGTTTCTATGTCCCAATGGAGGGGTGCGATGATTCGTGATGTGGGGATGACAGGCACGGGGTCCGCCCGGGGCGTCTCCTCTTCGTGTTGTCGAGATAAGGCGTCGGCCTTGGTGTTTTTGGACCCCGGGCCGGTATGAAAGGTGGAAGTTGTATTGTTCAAAAAATAATGCCCACCGTGCCTGCCGTGGGTTGAGTTGCTTCAGGTTTCTGATGGTGAGGAGGTTCTCCTGGTCGGTCCAGACAATGAACGGCTCACTGGCGCCCTGGAGCCAGTGACGCCATTCCTCCAAAGCCCACTTTATGCCCAACAGCTCGCGGTCCCCTACTCCATATCGCTGCTGAGTGGGGTAAAATTTTTTGGAGAAGAAGCTACAGGGGTGTAGCTTCTGGTCTGGACCTCGCTGGGAGAGAACAGCGCCGGTGCCCACATCCGACGCGTCCACCTCCACAACGAACGGTTTGTTGGCATCCGGATGGAGGAGAATGGGAGCGGTGGTGAAATGGTGGCAGAGTTCTCGGAAAGCAGAGATGGCGGCTGGAGTGAGTTGAAATGGGTGAGATGAGGGCCTGGTCAGGGTGGTGAGTGGTGCTGCAACTGTACTGTAGCCCCGGATAAAGCGACGATAGAAGTTCGCAAACCCGAGAAACCGTTGAAGCTGCTTAAGAGTCCTGGGTAGGGGCCAGTGACGCACAACTTCTAGTTTCTGCGGGTCCATGGCCACACCCTAGGGTGAGATAACAAAACCCAGGAACGTGGTGGAATGAAAAGCACATTTTTCCAGCTTGCAGTACAGTTGATGAGCGAGCAATCTCTTTAGAACAGCCCGGACGTGTTGAATGTGCTCTTCGGTGGTGTGGGAGTAGATCAGAATATCATCGAGGTAAACGAACACCCATCGGCCTAGCATGTCCCTCAGGACGTCGTTGATGAACTGCTGAAAGGCCGAGGGTGCGTTACAGAGTCCAAATGGGATGACCAGGCTCTCGGAACCACCAGAGAGGGCGTCCAGGGCTGAGTTGGTGAGCGGCAGCGAGTGATGATTCTTTATGGTGATCTGATTTAGCCCCCGATAGTCGACACACGGGCGAAGTTCGCCCCCTTTCTTCTTCACGAAGAAGAACCCCACAGCCACTGGCGAGGAGGAGGCCCGAATAGTTCCATGGCGGAGAGCGCTGGCGACATATTCCTCCATCACCTGCAGAGTGGCTGAGAGTGAGTAGAGGTGGCCGCCGGGGGGGAATGGAACCCGGCTGAAGCTCTATCGAGATGAGGTGGAAAGTGGGTGGCCCGTCGCTTGCAGAAGACCTCAGCCAGGTCCTGATAGGAGGGGGGGATGGCGTTGATGTCGACGTCGGGGGCCTCGGACTCCGTGGAACACGTCCTAGCCTGGGCCCGCAGGCAGAGTTCGGTGCAGGTCAGCCTCCACTGAAGGATCCGGTTCTGAGTCCATGAAATAAGGGGGTCATGTTGTAGCAGCCAGGGGTATCCGAGTATGATGGGAGGTGAGGTGAAGCTGGAGCTGTTCCTGGTGTCGGACCAAGTGTGCATGACACCACTCTTAAAAGTGCTATACCAATAAAATTTAATTGAATTGTGTGGAACCTGATCTAGTCTTCTGCTCTTGCAGGCCAAATGGGACATGGTTTTGTACATATTGAGAGGCTTTTCAGCTCAACATGGAAGACATGGCTTATATCAGTCTGGCCATTCTACTCTGATTTGTCATCAACGAAACTTTTCCATTTGCCGGTCACACACCAACAATCACACCCAGGTAAAATTCATGAAGAACACATTTTCCCACATTTGTCCCCTATTCTGATGTTTGATATAAACATGAACTAAGGCTCTTGACACCTATTATGATCACAATGGCAAAATTTGCAAAAGGGAAGAAAATATCATGATTATGTTGTTTTCCTTCATCTCAGTGATTAGGCGATAGTAAAAGGAAAAGTGACAGTTTTTGTAATTGACAGTGAAACGCTGTGTGACTGCACAAGGACATTATAATGCAGTTCTGAAACAAAATATGTAAACATTTGCCAATTGGGTTTTAGAACTACACAGCTTTGCTGGTGGTAGTAAATGAATAAAAAACATACGCAGGAAGTTAAAAAATTGCTTTTACTAAATGCATTTTGTGTTAAAACAATGAATAAGGCATTTACAGTTTGGTCCCCAATGAGCACTGTTGTTATAAATAAAGAATGGTGAGGATAAGTAGGCCAAATCTGTGACTAAATAAAGTGAAGCGATAACTTACATGTCAGTATTGTCTAGACAGAATTGCACAATTTAATGTCTAAACTACATTAATGTAAAGTAGGATATACAGTATGCATGAACTGATATTAAACCATTCACCAAACCAACCATTCATCCATATAATTCATTTATCCATCCATCCATCCATCCATCCATTATATAAACTTATCCTGTGTATCCTGTGGAAGGCCTGAACCCATCACAGTACACAAGTATTCACACACACACACACACACATACACACACACACACACACACACACACACACACACACACAACCATACAGTATGTGTACTCAATTTTGGCTCATCTTGACTAAACACTGGTCTTAATTGGAGTATTCAACATTAGCATTTTAATATTCACTTTTCCAATAATCAGTAAACACATACACTCATACACACTGAATAAAGTGAGATCATTACAGGCCAAAGTCTGTGATCCGCTGTACACTATTTCCTAAAAAATAAATAAATAAATAAATAAATACCTGCCCTCCTAGTTTCGCTAATTAGGGCCTGCTTCAATGTCCGCTTCATTACACTGTCATGAACACATGTCTCTAATGAGAACACGCACCATCAAGGGTAATAAAATGCACTCAGCATCTTCAAAGGAGCTAATTTTGAGTGAATCAGTTATTGATCGCTCAAAGCCAGACCAATTAATCAATTATTTTAAATTAGATACAGGCCACACATCGCAAAGAGAAAAAAGAATAATATGATTTTAGTCCTGAAATGATTATTGTGGTCTTTCAAACTAGCGAGTATTTTAATTGAAAATACTCTTATTTTCTGGGATAACATTTTAAAAAATATTGGTTTGGCATGTGGAACCACAACAGAAGAATACATGTAATGTGATTCTTGATATAAGTCATGCATGTTCTTCCCCAGTTTTATTAGTATATCGCACCATTATCATGGCTTTATAAAAATAAATGATTAGCATCCCAATAGCTGATAAAACAACTTAAGTCTTTTTCCTTTTCTGATTCAAATTAAGAAAATGTTTCCCCTCATTCCTGAATTTAATCTGCAACTTTAAATGTACTGTAATGTCAAGAAAAGTAAAATGTGGAGAAATCTAGTTTGTACTTACACGTAAGTTGAATTTATGAGCATTTTTATGAGGACATATAGAAAACGAGTGACCTAATAAATGAACACTGTGATTAATGGTGAGCTATTTTTATGTTCACGCTCAAAAGCCTGACAGAGCTGGCGCTTGACCATGCCCTTACTCCAACATTAATTCCTCTGTAAACATCTAATGAGGAAACTGGATGAAATCACAGAAAATGGGAAATAATTGCATGTGGTTGACTGGTGAAGCTTGACCAGAGACACCACAGAACTGGTCTGAGAAATAATTCTTGGCAATCATTTGAATTTCTTGCTTCGTACCTAATTTCCATAGAATTGAGTAATTCTCAGTTTAAATGTCGCTTGACACTTTGTCATTGTCACTGTTGCTGTAATCATGGCTCTGCGTCATGCATGTTAATACAAGCTGAATGGTCATTTGCTAGTGGGAAATATACTGCCCAAAAGTATCCACTGTGCATATAACACTCTTTTAACAATTTACTGTAGCTAGATTTTCTCCTAATGATGAGTTTATATTACAAAAACTCATTATCTGAGGGTTTTTCAGATGGAGCATTAACAGACACACTTTATGGGACCTCTGAAACCTGTGTTAACTTGTTAAAGAAATTGTAAATTATGGGCCCTTTAAAGTAGGAGTCAGAAATCAAATACCTGTTCAACAGCTGGCGTGTTGAGGACATGGCTTAATCGATTTTCTCAGGTTCTACATGTTTTCCAGGTCATTTTTACTAGCTAAAAATTAAAGATCACTATTGTGCTGCAAAGTAGTATGAATTCTGTTAAAAAAAAATTCTTATTATTACTGCTTAATAATACAAGGAACGTTCAAGTCAAACCGGGACTTGCCATGAAATTTCTTGTGAATGAAGAACTAAGGCCATCATTTACAGAAGACTTCGCAGTACACTGATGACTCTTCACCAAAGTATGGTAAAACATTTGACTGGTGCAAATACAATAAAGTAGACTGTATACATTAAAGTAGACAGTCGTTTGCATGAACATTCAGGGTGGAACGAAACTCCACCCTGAAATACAATTTGTGGATACAAGAGAGAGAATTTAAGTGAGATAAAAAAAGAAATTGTGCCTGAAAAGTTTTTCCCAATATACGAATGAGCCAACAAAATCCAACAAACATTGTCTAGGTACTAGGAAACTGAAACAATTGGTTATACAACATATAAAACTAACATGTTACCTGATCTTGCTCTTGTTCTTTAGAATCATGCCAATGGTTGAAATATTCATGTTTAAAGAACAAGCAATGTCTGCCATTTTTTCACCTCACTCCATTTTCTCAATTATTTTCCCTTTTGTCTCCATCATTACTGCTTAGTGCTTCTTACAGTAGCAGTACCAGCTAAGTTATCGCCACTGCTTCATTGCCACACATGTTAGTATCTTTGAAATTTCGTAACATGACTGTTTATATGTAGGGGACTTACTGTACTTTCACACACACATACAGTAATTGATATTAACGTATCTAACTTCACTTTTAAGATGAAATTTCTTGTGAATGAAGAACTAAGGCCAACATTTACAGAAGACTTCAAGCACAGTACACTGACGAGACTCTTCACAAAGTAAAACATTTGAATGGTGCAAATACATTAAAGTAGCCTGTATGTTTGTGAATGAAAATCACGGACGAGGTGGCATATTGCAGCCGTTTGCATGAACATTCATGGTGGAATGTCTGATCCTTGAAAATCGACAGATAATGTGATGCCATATATTGTCAAATCCCTGTACTGTCCTGACTTCGCTCCAAGCCATTTCCAGATGTTTGGGGCTTTAAAAGGGTTCCTTGGGAGGCCAGTGTTTCAGATGTGGATCCAAGCACTAGTGAAATGCTGGGATAAGTGCGTTTGTGTAGCAGAGAAATAAAGGGAGTTTTTGCTCTCAGAGGGTGCTTAGTTATTCTGCACAATCAAAAGTCATGGTTTGACTTGAATGCCACGCGTTAACAGATTCATAGAAAATGTGGATGTTATGTGACCCTTTATCATATAAGGAATATAGTTAATTAATGCTATACTGTACTTAATAATATACTGTAAGACATCTAATTTAGCTTTCCCAAGTGTAGAAGACATTATAATTATAAATGTCACATTCTGTGTTATATAGGTAGTACAGTACAAACAATTCCTGAAAAGTAAATGCATCTAAAATTAGATCTCCGGCTTATGTTGTTTTATTGAGTGCGGCTTATGAATATCTTATTTTATTCCTTGTGTGGATGAAACAAAACCTGGTGCGGTGCTCATGGGCGTTGCGGAGAGATTATTGCTGAGAGGTGCTATCTGAATATCTTTGAATATTTGAATATTTGAGGCATGGGTGGGTTTGTTGTGAGGTGCTGCACTTTTATTAAGCCAAAACGCAACTATTTAATATGATTCTAGGCGTGAAAGGAGACTAAATAACAGCATGCTGTAGATTTTTAAATATATTACCAAGTAGACAGAAAGTAAAAGAATGCATGGACTTGTAAACACACATTAAAAAAACACGATATTATTAGACAGAATGGAGTTCAGGACTGGATCAAGACACCACATTGTGTCTGTAATTATTATTACTCAGATCCAGCAGAGTTCGCATTGAATCTGTAGACATTGTGCTCAAACATTTTATATCTCATTAGGCAGTGACCCTGTGCTTACTTGAGCGGCTGATCTTCACAAAAATCTTGTTTCAGCAACAAGTTTAATTCCACTTAACTGTAATGGCTACTGTGGCGACAGAGTCAATGCCAGAACAGATTAAATGTGGGGAATTAGCTTTTCAAGTGGGGAGGGGGGCGATTGGGCAATATGAGCTTTCAACTCCAATCAATCCCATAATTTTCAATCAATTACACTTAGCGGTATGAAACAAACACACAGGACAGTTTGACACAATACAGTATTAAACACAGGCAACTGGCACTGCAATACAACCTTTTGTAGTAAAATTATATGATGTCATATTAGTGCCTCTTTTTTGAACAGAAAGAGTTGCTCAATCAAGATCTCAGACGAGCATGCACAGCCTGAAAATGCTCAACAAAACCAAACCAATCAGAAACTGGAAGAAGGCCAGTTCTGATTGGCTGTTTCTGATTAGCAAGGAGTCAACCAATCAGAATTAACTGAGAGATGTTGAGAGAGAGCGAGGATTTGAGCGAACCAAAATACAATTTGGGCATACAAGAGAGAGAGAATTTATTTTAAGATAAAATATTTTTGTGTGCCTGAAAACACACACTCTCAACATCATTGACTAGGTACTAGGAAACTGAAACAATTGGCTATACAATGTATAAAACTAACATGTTACCTGATCTTGTTCTTGTTCTTTAGAATCATGCCAATGGATGAATGATTCCTGTTTAAAGAACAAGCTTTTTTAAAGTCTGCCATCTTTACACCTTACTCCATTTTCTCAATTATTTTCACTTTTCTCCATCATTATTGCTTGCCGCTTGTCAGCAGTACCAGCTTCATCTGCACTGCTTCATCGCCACTGATCTAACTTCCACGATTGAGCATGTGCGAACACGTTTGTACGTATCTTTGTAAGTTTGTAACACGACTGATTATATGTAGGGGACTTACTCAACTTTCACACACACATAAAGTAATTGATATTAACGTATCTAACTCCACTGAATTTTCCCTTCTTTTTCTTTTCTTTGAAAAAAATCATGCTTTCCTTTTTAAATTTTTTTTATTTTAGATAAATTGTATTTGTGGTGGCATGGTAGCTTAGTGGTTAGCACTGATGCCTTGCAACTCCAGGTCAGGGTTCGATTCCCTCTTCTGTGTGCATGGAGTTTGCATGTCCTCCCCATGCTTGTCCATGCGCTCCCATCTACAGCGGGATGCATCTGCATGGTCATACTGAGGCCTTGGATCATTGTACCCAATAAAGGACGTGCAGACTTAAAACTGTGTGAAGTCTTCAAATCCTGTATTGGGTACAATGATCCATTCTGCACTATATTGTTCCCTATATATACACACAGTATACTATTGCAGATTAAACATTATCTGTATAGGTACACACTTCATGATTAATATTTTGTGGTTAAATTACTACACCCTGTGTGACATTGTCGTAAGCAGTCTCTTCTCCTTTATGGACTAGAAATGACTAGAACATTAAAGTACAACATTACCATCTCACTTACTCTCGCTAGCTATGCTACAAACTATGAAGTCACACATTTGATTAAATGATTCTATGTTCCTATGCAGAGAAATGTTTTTCACTTGTGATTATGTGAATAATGTGTGTTCATTTGTGAAAAATCGTTACCATGAAGACGCATTCCTCCTGATGCATATGTGAATTCAAGCGTGACATCATTCAAGTGTGATCGTGTAAATATGTGATCAAATGAAAAATAACACCACATAACGCTAAAACACTAACACTAAAAAATGACCATGGATAAGTAAATTAATCCCTTTTTTTTTTTTGCAAGCTTCTCAGAGGCCAAGCAGATCCATATTTTATTCAGCTGCGTTTGACATACTTTAAGAAATCTCTCCTGTTTCTAACTTGCCTCGAGCCACTCACTCACATAAACATAACACACAAACTCTGTGAGAAATGAGAGAGAGAGAGAGAGAGAGAGTCTTTCTCTATCTCTCTCAATACTGTATGGGCAGGACTGGGGAATGCAGAATTACAGTGCTGTTATTGATTCACCCACAATTATGCATTTTTTCCCCCAAGCTGGAGCAGATAATTATAGAGGAAAGCAATTTAGCATAATTAAGCATATTGTCACACACGTTCATCATCCAGTACACACAGCTCTCTCCTTCTAACAAAACTGGCCACACTCTTCATATTTGTACATATTTGTACATTTATGACTTCTTATAATAATCTGATTGGACGAGTGGCATTTCACAAGTGGTGATATGGAGCACTGGGATGTTTTTGGTATTTATTATTGCATGTCACAGGTGTTCTAACGATCATTACGCATATAAATGTATATAAATGTGTGTATATATATATATACACACACACACATATACACATATATGCATATACAGTATGCATATATATGCAGCATAATTGGTTTCTTATGTTTTTTCTTTTTTTACAGGTGCATGTATTAGTGATTAACAGTTTTGTTTAATTTTTTAAAATTGCTGTCAACATTTCTCCTAAATTCCAAATGTAACTATTGTTATTTAGAGTGTATATTTAAAGGAAATGACATCATCACAGCACTTCAAAATAACCCAAGATCATGCAGTATTTGCAGAACTTTAATAACTCAAATAAAACTAAATGAAAATAATTTGTAAACAAATTGTGTTAATGATTTGGCTAAATAACATTAAGAAATCAGTATTTGGTGGAATAACCTTGATTTGCAATTACAGCTTTCATGCGCTTTGGCACTCTCTCCACCAGTTTTTTCACATTGCCGTTGGTTAACTTTATACCACTTTTTTTGCAAAAAAGCAAACAGTTTGCTTGATGGTTTGTGACCATCCGTCTACAGTACCTCTTGATGACATTCTAAAGGTTTCCTGGAGTAAATTGCAGTGGTCTCTTATTTTTTATTTGCAATAAAGCACATTGGCCATTGATTGTTATTATGAAACTATTAATTATTTCCTTCAGACACTATGCATACATTTCTTTCAATTATTAGATCATAGAGTATCTGACAATCATGGTGTTGCTATTGGCAGATTCCAGACAATCTCATCAACACCAACATTTTTGGTGAGGCAGTTGCAAACAATCATATAGTGTCACGTTTGCGTCGTGTGTGGCGGCGTGGCATGAATGCAGGAGGCGAGCTGGCAGTTCAACAAAGACTTTTATTAAACGTTAAAGACAAACAAAAGTAAATAAGCTCTTCTCCCGAGCACTTACTAGTCTTTAATAATAATAGTAAAATAAAACCAACAACACAGACTACATACAACAACTATAACAAATGCAAGACAAGAAACTCAACTGAGACAGGCTATT
>JAQMYG010000011.1:19761190-19788159 GCA_030014215.1 Clariallabes teugelsi
CTCACCTGGGTGCTTATTGCTGCAATAAACAACCTGACTTACTTCATCCAGATCTGTGTGGTGTCTGAAATCTTCTTCAAATTCTACTTTAATTCTCTTTGAAAGTATGTTGTTAACTGTTTGATATTTTGACTTAGAAGCAACTTCAACAGGTGGAAGAAAAATCTCCCACAACAGCATAGGCTGTTAAAATTCATACAGGAATACGAAGCAAAATAAGAGGAAACACACATTACGAGATACATAACAATTTGTTTTTGTCAGCCTTAATGCTGCAGATGCAACATTTTCTGACTGATATCTAAATGGTCCAATATGACAGTGATTGCGATGAATGATGATAGATCTGTCGGCGATTCGCAATACTATTATCAACTGTGTCAATCCTAATAAAGTTTAAAGAAGGCATTGAAATGCTGCACCAGAAATCAGTCTTAAGCAAAAAAATTAAACTAAAGAATTTGGCACAGCAAGTAGGATGGCTGCCAACCAGATCTAAAATCCCTGGTTCAATCTTGAGTTCAGGTTATTGTGTGTAAGGAGTTTTAAAGACACATTCTTCCTTTGTCCCTGTCAGTATTCAAGAAGTCCTTAGGTTTTCTTCCAACTCCAAAAAATGTGTGCATGGCATGATGTGATTACTGAAAAATGAATTAAGTGACGTCGGTTAATAAGAAAAACATAGGTGGCATTGACTTTGGGAAGGAGTGGGTAATTCCCCAACAACATACATTTCCATCAAAATCACATGGCAGCAATTCAACGCATTTAGGCATGTAGGTAAATATATTCTGCTGAAACAGCTACATCAGAAATGGGGAATAATATGATCTAAGTGACTTTGAATGTGGCATGGTTATTGCGGATACCTAGCGGGGTGGTCTGAGGATTTCTGAAACTGTTGATCTACTGGAATTTTCACACACAACCATCACGGTTCACACAGGATGGTCTGAAAGAGAGAAAATGTCAAATGAGCGGCGGCCCTGTTGAGGCCAGACTTGTTTGAGCTGATAAAAAGTACTCAACATTAACTACAAAAATTTTTTGTTACATCTGAGGTATGCCGAAGAGCATCTCTGAATGCGCAATACATCAAACCTTGAAACAGATGGGCTACAGCAGGAGAAGACCACACCGTTTGTCACTCCTGTCAGCTATGAACAGGCTACAATTTGCATGGGCTCACCAAAATTGGACAACAGAAGAACAGAAGAAAAACATTGCCTGGTCTGAAATTTCTGCTGCAATATTCAGATGACACAATCAACATGAAAGTATCCTTCCTTGTATCAGTTTACATTGCTGCTGATGGTGTAATTGTGTGCAAGATATTTTCTTGGAAAACTTTGGGCTCCAATTGAGTATCATTGAAATCCCACAGCCTACTTGATTACTGCTGCTGACCATGTCCATCCTTTTATGACCATAGTGTTATTCGTTTGTTTATTTCTACTGAAAATAACTAGGAATTATCACTTTGACCCACCACTAGACCTGGCTCAGCTACATGTGGGAATGCTGTATCCATTACATTCTGTTCTCCAACAAGGATTTCTAAGCTATTTTATAATGCTATGGGATCTCGGATATCAGATGGTGCTGGAACAGATGTTACTATATGGGGCATATACATACATTGATACAGAAACCGATGTATTATTTATATTAAATTGCATATTTCCATCCTTGCATCTAGTAACCTCTAGTTCTAGTAGTCCAACTAGGGACCGTGGAGGAGAAATAGTGACCATCGTATTTATTCCCATCTTGTATGACCTTGATAGGACCTCCAGTCAACATTCATACACACATTTACAGTACATGCACATTCATAAACTACACGCAAAATTTGGGAACGCGAATTAGCCTAATCTGATGTTTTTGGACTACGGGAGGAAAGTGGAGAACCCGGAGGTAATCCGTCAAGCACAGGGAAAATATGCAAACTCCATGCACACAGACTAATCGCTAGAACTGAACCCATGACCTGGAGGTGCAAGGTGACATTGCTAACCACTAAGCTATTGTGATGCCAAATTGCATATTTACAGTGGCACAAAAACAAATGCAGGCTGATTATCCATTGTGACAAAACTGTAGGTGGTTGGACGTGTCATACAAATTTAACTCTGGTACAGTCAAAACAACTTTGACATATTATTTTGCCATTTGTGCTTTATAGCTCCCTTATGTTTCAAAGATGCCATGCACAAATTTATTATTATTATTATTATTATTATTATTATTATTCCATCAATCCATCCATCCATCCATCCATCCATCCAGGAACGTCTGTAGTTCAACAAGGGGACCATGGAGGCCAATGGTGACCATTGTATTTATTCCCATTTTTATGACCTCCGGTCAACACTCACACTCAAATTCACACACAACAGGCAATTCTGTAATGCCAAATAGCCTAATCTGCATGTATCTGGACTGTGGGAGGATTATTATTATTATTATTATTATTATTTTGGTGTGTGATTTCTCTCATTTTGCAGTTAAACGATTCGTATTTAGATTAAAATTTAAATTAAAATATAGCTGATCTTTGGGGCAGTAAAATAAAACAGATAGGTTTTTCTCCAAAACCTATTTTCTGCTAATCAATTTTTCTTTAAACCTACTAAATTCTAAGCTGAAAGTTCTCTGTTCCTCAAGACAGTTAATCAGAGACGATTCCGTCCACAGTGCTCTAAATCAGTATTCTGCTGGGTTAACCAGCTTGAATGAAATGTCTTCAATAGTGTCTGAGAGGCACAAAGGCCAATGCTTTGCTAGACAGATTACAGCAAGGAAGTGCTATCTTGGGGATACATTTTGCCACCTGAGGTGATGCGGGAGCTAATGTGGCAAAGTAGTACACTACTAATACAAAAACAAAAGAGTTGTAGGGGTAAATGATGTGCCGTAACCATATACTTAAGCAGAATAAATCAGAAAATGGGGTTAGTCATTAAGTCCATAAAAATGCAACATCTTCGGATCAACAACCAGCAGTAAATTCACGAGGATACCAGATACCCTGTTGTGATCTAACAGGGGAGGTCTTCAGTGTGGTCTTCTGCTATTGCAGCCATACACTAGTTCACCACGGTTGTAGAAAGTGTTTTTATATGTTAATATACAGTACGTATATTCCCAGGCTGTCGAAACCATCATGTTGATTTCCTCTGACCTCTTTTATCAAATCGTTTCCACACTGTCAGAAAAGTGATGAGGTCAGACCTTAAATGCATTTATATTTATTGAAGAACTGCATACCTTAAGCAATGAAAAAAACAGAACCAAGCATAGTGACTTGAGGACTAAGATTACACATGAAGCTTAGGAAGATCAGCACTAACCAGGGAACATGAATCTAGAGCTAAATAAACCTGACAGTGTGTGTTGCACAAACGCACACTGGCACAGACAACCCTGAAGAAGCCATGCGTGTTCCTCATCTAAAGTGTCTTGTTTCCTTGTGTCCCTCATGATCTTCAGTGTTATGCTTTGTGACAGTCAGAACAAGAGAACAATTAATAATACAATATAGAGCTGCATGAAAAAAAAAAGACATTGCGATTATTTTGACACATGCGTTATAATATTTAACTTTTAAAATCAATGTTTTGTTTAGAAATGTATATAACTAGGCTAATAACATATAATAATAATCTCTAGCATAGAGTAGAGAACATGATGGACAAATTATCTCACTAAGGTGATGTTTGCTAAAATGTATTTATTAATCAACTCAAAGGTATTTAAAATATATACAAACACTTAAATTATTGTATCTCTGCATAAATTCCCCACAATGTGTACATTATCTATAATAAATCTCAGATTTCTGAAATGAACACACCTATCAAATGTTCTGTGCTTTATCTACAGAGCGAAGGAAGCATATAGGTCTCTGTCCAATTTGCAGTGTAAACAGAGAGTTAAAGGTGGTCCACTGACCACCATGTAAGCTACATGAGGGGTTCATGAGATGTCCACGTGCCCCTGTTTCATCGAGCATGGCGCAGCCGAATGGTCCACATGTGCACACAATCAAGGGAAAACCAGAGAGAAAGTATTGCCACATAGAGAATGAAGACTGAAAGAAATTTTAGAGAGACAAAGACAAACAAGGAAAGAATGGTAAAATGATTAAAAACATAAAAAATAATACATTAATTGATTTATACAATATGTCAAATTAAACTAAAAATTGAGTGCTGGCGATTACTGACTGTATGGGATGGTTAAACTGGTTATGAGCTGGTGGACTAATTTGGTAAAGTGGTGAAGCATGGTTAAGTTGGAGTAACAGCTTGATGGTTTTACTGGTAAAACAGACTTGTAAAATTTGGGAAAACGCAGCTAATCGGTTGGATTAGCCTAAACAAATATAAATGAAGCATAAAAGCAAAAACAAACAAACAAACAAACAAACAAACAAACAGACAAATAAAATCAATTGCTTTTATAATTGTGTTGTGTCTCCTTTGACATTTCACTTGTATTTAATGTGTTTTGTCAGTGTGGTCTTATTTTTTAATTATACAGATATGATTGTATAATGATTGAGTGCTTAACTAGTCCTTGGAGTCATCAACCTTGTTATAACTGAATAATTTGTTTTATGAAGAAACATGATCTGTGCTTGAACTGAGATTTCTGACCCAAATCTCTCCTGCGTTGGAGAATACTTAGTAACAAGGCACTGAGGTTGCTGAAATTGAGAGATATGATTTTGTTAACTGGACCAAATGAGGGAAGATGACATAATGTCTGATACGGAAAGCCAGAGCGTCCTGTCCTCTGGGCAGATATGGAGCTGAGAGATATGGCCCTCAATAGTGGTATCAGCAGTGACACTCTGACCCTGGGTAGACATACTCACTACGCTGTCAAATAAATCCCAGAGGCTGCATGGCGTCTAAGATGTTGAACAAATGAATGTTCAGAGCTCATGCTGTGTTCTCACTGCTGTGGGTGCATTTTCCAAACTTTCAAAGGCAGACCACTGAATCTGGCACAGAGTAGAGTTACTAGTTACTAGACACCACCTTATTTAATGCAGTTTTAAACTTGTGACTTTTCCCCTCTTCTTTTTGATTTCTGATTAAGCATTTGTACTACTGGACTTATTTTAGATGCAGAAACACACTTCTGAGGACAGCTCAATAGTGCCTTGATTGAAAGGAGCAAGAACTTGAGGCACTGGGCTGACTACTTCATGTCCACTTTTTAAGAGAGTTACATTGGTGTTGAGAGAGGCCAAGACTGCTGACACTGCCTCATGCTGCTCAAACACTTCTAAGTTCTTTAAAAAAAAAAAAAAACAGAAATACCACTCACTATATGCAGTGAAAAGAATTACTAAAGAAAGTACTGATTGCTACCAAAACTGAGAAGTGCTTGAGCAATTCAGAGCAAATTATGCAGGCTTGAGCTACAGTACTAGTTTATTTATTTGTTAGATTGTCTAACAATGAGTTTGTTTGTTTTTGCTTTTTATGAAGCATACAAGAAATTAAAAAAAAGAATTCTATGTTCCTAGGCTTGGCATAGGGAGGCATTCACATTAACGACAGATATCTATATAAATAAAAGAAAGGTTTTGTCTGTACATTGGTCAGAACTTGGTCTTTCAGTTATATACATTTGAGGACCTGAAACATGTCTCACTCACTCACTCACTCACTCATCGCCTATACCACTTAATTCTGTATACAGGGTCGTGGGTGGCCTGGAGCCTATCCCAAGAGACTTAGGGCACAAGGCGGGGTACACCCTGGACAGGGTGATAATCAATCACAGGGCATAAACACCTACTGTACACACACTTACATACTCATTCACACACTACTGCCAATTCGGGAATACCAATTAGAATACCAAATACTAATCTGCTGGTCGTTGGACTGTGGGAGGAAACCGGAGTACCCGGAGGAAACCCACCAAGCAGGGGGAGAACATGCAAACTCCATACACACAGAGACGGGAATCGGGTCTGGTCGGGAATCAAACCCAAACCCTGGAAGTGCAAGGCGACAGTGCTACACCTGCACCAATAGAGTTCTTACATATAGAAGGATTTCAGGCTACAGCCTGAAATAATAATATCAGTGGTTACTCTAAAGCTGATCAGCTTATTTTTTAGCTCTAACCTTTTAACTATTACTACAAACTCTTTTCCTGTCAATGATAGGTACTTATTCTAGTTTTGAATATAAAGAATAATAGTAGGTAAAATTCCTGTTAACACAATTAGCACTTTTGTCTATTTAGTACATGGCATACAGTTACTGAAGTACATTCATAATTGCAATATCTAGTGTCATCCAGATAAGGATAGGTTTCCTGGTTCTTGTTAGTGTTCCATTTTTCCTCTTGGTGCCTCAAGGAGCTTTTACTTCCCACTATTGCCTCTGGCTTTCCTATGAGGCATAAATTTCTAAATTTAATCAGATTTCTGTGCTATGTGACAATGTTATATTAAAAGTACCATATAAATAAAATTGAAATTGAATATAGCTAAATTACAGTTACCACTATCGACCATTAAGACAGACAAAACTGAAAAAAAATAATAATAATACAACAACACTGCAATGAAGCTAGTAAACAGACAAGACAGGATTTCATCCTTTATTTCCCAAGTATCTAGAAGTGTTATCTTGTCCTCCTTTATTGGTGCCACTGTGTGTCTTTCGGGAAATTATGACACCCCCATGAGAATGGTAGAGACTTTGTTCTGCTCATTGCTCAAATGATATGTCACTCCTCGGTAGGCACGCATGTCTGCTCAGATTCACATTTGAGGTGTTTTCTGACTTCCATTGTCTTAAAGTGATTTCCACTTGGAAGCGCATAATTAGCGTCAGGTTCGTGAGCAACATCTGTAAGAAGCTCATTTTCCACAGTAGAAAAAAGTTGTGTTTCATAAAGATTAGAAAAAAGCCTTGTTTAATTTTACAGTTAAAGAAATGCAATAGCATCAATACTAGCATGTAGAAAAAAAGACTTTTGAGTAGATAGAATATATATTTCTTTTTTTTAATCATGTAAAATATATCATATATAGAATACCAGATGCTCAGCTGAAATGTTAAAATTCTGGATGTTTTTAAATAACGATGTCACCACATGTTTTATTATTTCAATATGACAGATGTTGCTGACAGATGAAGAATCCTGTTTGTTTTCCTTTTACCTGTCCAAAAAATGCCATTCTATATATTCAAATCTTTTGGAGCCCCTTCCTATTTATCATTGTTAATTATTAGCAAAAAACACATAGTTCTGACCAAGTACAGTAATCTGATTAAAACAAGAGGCATTTCACGAGTGGTAATAATAGAGCACAACAGCACTAGGGCGTTTAACTGTACGCATCACTCACACGTCACAGGTGTTCATTAATTACATGGGTGAATATAGGCTAGTCCAGTTTGCTGTACTGGAATAAGGGAGAGCAGCTTAATTGTGCCTGCCAAAACAAACACACAAAACCTGGCATGGAAACACCGGATAACATTATGTCATCTTAAACAAGACTTTATCTCCTTAGTAAGTCTTTCTAGGTCATTCCGAATTGCCCCAAAAGCATTTGTGTTTGTGCAAGCTTCTAACACAAGTCTGAATCCCAAATCCTTCTCTAATCCCTGATCAAGGGCACTACTTGGTGTGTGGAACAAGGGATTGAACACTATAAACTGTGCACTAGCTTTCCGTGTTATGCTATTTGAGATTCAGCCCGGAGCCCTGAGATGAACCTGATATACTAACCAGAATACATTTTGTGAAGTTTCTCAGAACTATCCACCACCTCCATGCTTTATTCTCCTCCTTACCTTTTGACTACATAGTACCAGTAAATATTACCGGTAAAAACTATGTTCACCTGTATTAATTACACTAACCTTTGGTCGCTAAATGTGCCTGCCGCGGAAGGGTATGTGTGGGTTGAGCAAAATAACTGACTACATAAACAACCAAATCATATCCTGTTGATAATAAATGATTTTTGTAGAACTGCTCTATTAAAGCAATATCAAACTCAAGGTCAGCTCTGATATCTTCAGCAGTCTGGCTGCACCCATGTGCCTACAACCGCATCACAGCTGCGCTGATATTCAGTACAACAGCACTCCCTCCCATTTGATATTGCTTGATTAACCAGGTGCATTTTTTTTAACTTTGTTTCCTCTAAAATATATGGACATTGCTTTCTTTAACAATTTTAAAGTTTGTCTATAGAAACCTATAGAGGACTTATTGAACATCAACATCCATAAAGATCATCTAAATGAAGTTAAAGAACAAAAGGGACAAGTTGACAGATAGCTGACAGAATAGCAGCTCAACGTTGACAACAACAAAACCATTCACATATTGTATATAATTAGGTAATGACAGTCATCTGCTTGGTTGGTCATGGTCTCCAGATATTTTTGCCTACAACAGTCAACAATCATAATATCATAATTTGCCTATAATAGACTGTTCCATTAGCATGAGACATAGTAATAATAATCTTGTCTTTAGATGTCCAAAAGAAGAACATGGTTCAATGGGCCACTTTTTAATGTGAAAGAGGACATTATGTTATGTTGTCAGTGGCTATGTTAAACTCTGAGGAGTAGGCATGTCAATTTGGCCATTTCAATCTTATATGCTAAAGCAAATATTTTTAACTACTGGTCTGCAAATTGAACATATACTATATTCATACACTCAGAACCATCATGATCAAAATAAGGCTATCTATTCATAGAGCTATAAATAATAGGCTTAAGTAGTCTTGTTGGCAAGTTTATAACATTTATTATTCATTTGTCAAGACTGAGAGTTGTGTTTAATGAGAAACAGCCAGAAAGAAGCTTATCAAACCAAAAGTCTGACACAAAGTCATAAAGCTTATCGGTAATTGAACAGTGTTTAAAAATCCACTTGTGAACGCCATGGTAGTGTAAAGACTAAGTACCTTAATATGGAGCTGTTGTTGAGGCATAAATATACATCGCAGTACTTTAGAGATTTTCGCAGACAGGAATGTCAAAACAGCTCAAAAAAGCTCTTATAACACTAGCGCCGCAAACTTTCTTACCTGAGTTTATCCACCATATTGTCTGCGTCAGTGATTATGAATTAATCCTTTCCTGTCTGACTCCTCCAGAAGCAGTGAGGCAAGCAAATCCTCAATTTTCCCCCCTTGACTTATTGAAGTAAGAAAAAAACCCTCAAATAATCAAATGCAGCTGTCAGAAATGAAAATGGTGATTTAATGGATAAAAAATTACGTTCACTAAAGTGTGTGCTAAGCAGAAGTATAAATGCCTAGGGTTTATGATATATCCATACCAGATCTAGACCACACGAATTAATCTACTCTATATGGACAAAAGTATTGGGCCAAACCTGTTACTTATTGAATTCAGGTGTTTAAATCAGGCCACTTATCCCCATTGAAGTTTAATCTTAATGCTTCAGCATACGAAGACATCTTGGACAATGCTATGCTTCAATATATATGTCAACAGTGTGGAGAAGGCCCTTTTCTATTCCAACATGATTGTGCCCCGGTGCACAAAGCAAGGACTATAAAGACATGGTTTAATGAGCTTGGGGTGGAAGAACTTGACTGGCCCGAACACAGAGCCCTGACCTCAACTCCATCGAGCACCTTTGTGATGAACTGGAACGGAGATTGTGAGCCAGGACATCTTATCCAACATGAATGCCTGACCTTATAAATGCTCTACAGAATGAATGGGCACAGAAACACTCCAAAATCTTGTGAACAGCCTTCTAAGGAGAGTGCAAAATGGGGGACCAACTCCATATTGAAGTTTATGAATATAGATACAATGCCATTGCAGTACTTTTGTCCATATAGTACATATACAATGTACACTGTAGGTGAAATAATATAAAAAAAGAAAAGAATATAGCCATAATATGTTTTAGCCAAATGTACAAATTAATAGACATATGTGACTCAAATTTGCAAGCTACCTTGGCACAGTTTGTCTTTTAGATAGCATGCTAAAATTGGCTGGATAGAAGACTGAGTTTGCCAGATAACAGTGTTCAGCAAAAACAAGTTGTTCCTTCTGCTCTGATCTTCATGGTCTTGGTTTTCCAGGTCATTACAGAGCACTGAGGCTACTGGTAATTAGTCAGATAAATTGCAGATAAATAGCTAAATTTTGTAGCTAGCCAGCTACAAAAAACAAAAAAAAAACACTTCTGGTGTGAGTATTTCTTTCCCTAAACTTTTTTTAGGTCTACGTCGAAGGATGATTCACTTGATGAGTCTGCCTAGCCTTGATAAGGTTACCGGTCGACTCTGACACGCATGCTGGTCAGAAGAGAAATGCACGCACGCATGCACAAAGGAGTATTGAAGTTTAAGAAGGTTTTTTTTTAAGTTCCCTAGGTACTTACTTGTCACGTCCCTCTGTTGCTTCATCATGAACCATTTGCATGTTCTTTAAAAAAACAGGCAGACAAAAGAGAGGGGAAATGAACCATAGAAAGTACTGCCATATGAGAAATGAGGAGGAAGAGGGGGAACAAAGAAAGTGAAGCCTGGTAAAGTTCACACAGTCACAGGAACATGCCAGAAAACCCTAACACTTTCATAATTCATAATTATGGAAGACCTATCATAAGAATATAAATTACTATTACAGATTTGCCAGGATGCCTTACATCAGCTTAGGAACATTATTGAATTTTTTATTTTTTTTTGTTCCCTGACATCACTAAGATCTAACAATGCTCTGCAAGCATTTAGAAGAAAAAGTAAAAAAGAGCAATGGGGGTTTATAGGGGCAGCATAGCGGTTCAGGCATTAGGACTGACACCTTGCACCTCCAGGGTTCGGGTTTGATATGGAGATATGGTGCATGGAGTTTGCATGTTCTCCATGTGCTTGGTGGGTTTCCTCCGGGTGCTCCGCAGATTGCAGATTTGAATATGAGCGTGTGTGCCTGCCCTGTGATGGATTGGCAGCCTGTCCAGGGTGTACTCTACCTCGTGCCCTATGGTAAGTCTTCTGGGATAGGCTCTAGGCCCCTCACAACCCTGTATACCGGATAAAGTGGTATAGATGATGAGTGAGTGAGGAGTATATAGGTTAGATAGATAGATAGATAGATAGATAGATAGATAGATAGATAGATAGATACCAATAATTGTAATAAGAAAAGGGTATGGTAAAAACAAAAACATTACATTGATACATTGTTTATAATTTAAGGTGCAGGAGGCAGTAGGTGTAGGGCCAGTATTTGCTTGGTAATGATGCTAAGATAATGTGAAGGAGGGCGAGAGAGAGAGAGAGAGCGAGAGAGAGAGAGAGAGAGAGAGAGAGAGAGAGAGCATATTGGAAGCAGTTGGCTGACTTCAAGGTTACCAAAATGCAATCACAGCGAAAAAAACAAACAAAAAAAAAGTGATGCCAACTGTCTCCCTAGATAGATGCTCTATCTGTCTCTCTCTTTCTCACTCACATATACAGAACAGCACTGACATGATGAGTCTGCATTTTCTACTGCATCTATTAAGTTTTACTTATATTGTTTTCTCTCTCAATTATGAAATCAATACCGGAGTCATGGGTGGAGCCACATTCACAAGAGATTAGCATTCTTCAAATTCTAGAACATGACCCTATCTGTCACACATTCAAACTCACACACACACACACACACACACACACACACACACACACACACACAGTGTGCAACTTTGAATCCAAGCAATAACAATATAGTTGTAACATACTATGGTACTATGAAACATATATCATGATACTGTCAATGTACCATAAAGGTAACGTTTATATTGAACAGCACCAGTTTATGTATGTATGTATGTAACACTAATTAAATACCATAGGGTTTGGGTTTGATTCCCGGCCAGACTCGATTCCCGTCTTTGCGTGCATGGAGTTTGCATGTTCTTCCCGTGCTTGGTGGGTTTCCTCCGGATACTCTGGTTTCCTCCCACAGTCCAAAGACATGCAGATTAGGCTAATTGGTGTTCTCAATTGTCCGTAGTGTGTGTGAGTGAGTGTATATGTGTGTGCCCTGCGATGGATTGTCACCCTGTCCAGGATGTACCCCGCCTCGTGCCCTAAACCTCCTGGGATAGGCTCCAGAACCCCCGAGACCCTGAATACAGGATAAAGCGGTATAGACGATGAGTGAGTGAGTGAGTGAGTGTATGTTGAAATTCTTAATACTGCATTCACTGTACCATATTACACTGCACCCTGGTACACTCAAAGAAACAGGTTCATTTATTTGTACACAGAGTGGTACGTACCATATGATTCTGCCTGTACTATACCATACCAGTAGTATGTACTAGCATATCCAATATGGTTAAGGATGTACAAACACACCATAGTAGATACTTGCTGAACTGGTAGCCACTATGATACGCAATAAGTACCATGGCATTCACCAAATTACAGTATATACCCACCAAAGTGCCATAGAACATACCGTTTGTCCTACTGTGTGTACCATGGTATTATCTGAAGTACCACAATAATACTATTAAGGTATGTACTATAATTTACCACTTTAAACAAAGTTACATACTATACCATAGTAAAATATTTTATGGCGAGTAAAGAACAGAATCTGATGATGGATCAAAATCCAACATGAATCTGAGTCTCGCTTTATCTCAGTCAGAATCTGAGTTTTGTTTGATACTAAATCCGAGTCTGAATCTTGTTTTTTAATTTATATCTGAAGCACCTGCGAAAGCGGCACTGAATAAACAGAACATTCAGTCTGTAAATATTGACATCGCTTTTGGAATTAAGTCACTGACTTTGAAAATCACCTAATGTGTGGGGTGGGGGTGGGGGGAGTTGAAAGCCGAGAGCCTGAGAGCCAAACATGGTGCAGTTTGTGCCTGCACCATGTTTGGGTTTGCCAAGCGAGGGTGGTCTCATCTTCTGAAGTGCAGGCTGGAGGGCCGCTTCTTCTGGAGACTTTGAGTGGAAAGAGAAAGAGAGGAAGAGATTCATTAGTTCTCAGCTTTGATAACAAGAACAGCATTCTTTGTCTTCTTCCAATGTGCTAGTCTTTTGTGCTGAGTTGATTGAGCTGCCAGCTGGGGTTGCTCTGAATAATCATCAGTTTCTAGCAGTGGGTTATCAGACCTGGCCTGCCTCAAGCACTACATTTATTTGTTATTGTGAAAGCTGTCAAGTGCACCATGGTGTTTTCTGGACTTGCTGCTAATCTTCCAGTAGTGATGTCTTTCTGCAAGGTTGAGCATCACACACCATCTAAGATTAATTTGGAACAAAATAAACATTTACAGTCAAACAGAAAAAAAATATATCATCAGTGGATTGTGGCGTGAATGTGACATTTTAACCCTTCACATGCTGAATCCTTTAGAAAGCACACCAATGGTGCAAAAAATGTGATTTAAGTGTCTAACTTACTCAATCAGGATGTAATTCTGAATGGATGTCTAAATTACTACATTGTTCTTTTACATGCATCCTCCCTTACTATTCATACAGTGTAATAATCCTTACACTTTATTACACTAGGAGTCCTTACGCATTATTACACTAGGAGTCCAAAATAAATCAAAATCCGGTAATGAATCAGAGGGTGTTTTTTTTTTTTTTTTTTTAAAAAAAAATTTTTAAATTTTTTTCTCCCTCACCAAGGTACTTGTTGTTAAAAGAAAAAACATTCCTTTTATTTGGCAGTTGAATTTATTGATTCAATTCTTTCTGAAAAAAAAAAGAAACAAACTGTACTAAGCTAACAATAAGAAGGTTGTAGATTGTTTGGATCAATCCACACATTTCTCTCCTAAAGTGCCACATTGGTCATGATTGAGAAAAAGTACATTTTATTGAGTATAGTTTATGCAACAATGTGTGCAACTAGGTTAAAATATTGTTCAATGATATTGTGTTGATTTTTTAAAACATGGCAAAATCTCTGCAGCGAATTTTGAAGGAAAAAAAAAAAACAGTCTGCATGTGCAAAATGGACAGCCTTTGGTTGTGATGTACTGTACACACAGATTCTCACACCTCCAAAAGTTTTACCTTGCATTTTTTAGTAGCAGTACAGGTTACACTGTGCAGGAGAATAATGCATGACTGCTCCTGTGTCAGCTAAACCTCCCTGCAGGTCCTGAGTGTCATATGTCTTTCTTCACAGCATGCAGTGTGCGTGTCTATTTGAATGTTTTCACAGAGCTTGCCTTGACTTCCACACTCTCCCTCAAGCACCAGTTTTAATGCCACTAACATGCTTTGATGTCTTTTATAGTCTTTTTTACTGCTTTTGTAGACATTAATTAATTTTATTTTCAGATCCTCAGTTAGCTGCTTAGAAGGTTCTGTGGTTGTTAAGTCAGAGATTGTATGTTCTGGAATTGGTATTCCTAATGACAATTCTTGACATGCCTAAGAAGTTCTAATGGCTTAATTAAAGTCTAATAAGTTAATTAGTTCTGAGACTCCACAACTAAAAGGGAGGCCAAACTTTTGCAGAATTAATCTTTCACAATTACTATGAAATGTTCTTTGTTTTTAGGCTCATTGAACTTAAAGTACTATAACTTTTGCTATAACAAGTGAAATAACATTTGCATAATATGTTTCATATGTGTAAGTAGAGGGTGTGTTTACTTCTTTTCACTTCAAATATCATTAATAAGAACAAAAGTCGCCCAAACCTTTGCGCTTACACCCGTACTATGAATTTCCTACTGCTGGCTGGGGAGGCCACTGATGTACAATGAAACCACTGTTGTGTTCATGGAACCAGTTTGTGACAATTTATGCTTTGTGACATGCTGCATTATTATGCTGGAGGTAGGTATTAGAAGATAAGTAAATTTTAGGGGTAAAGGGGATCAATAATTCAAACGGTCTGCAAAGAAAATATTCCTCAACCCATTAAACTACCTCCATCATCCTGAACTGTTGGCACAGGGCAGCTTGGGTTCATGGATTCTTCACCCTACCATCTGCAGCTCACAGGATTAATTGAGATTCATCAGCTCAAATATTGTTCTTCCTGTCTTCACTGAGACCGTGCCCAAAGTACCATCAGAATTCTTGATAGAAATGGATGTGGTTTTCTTCTCAAGTTGTTCATTCACCCTTAGGTGTGATGTAGTGTTCATTTTGAGATGCTCTTCTGCTCACCCCAGTTGTTTTCTTGTAAATCTCAGTTTTTTAAGAAGATACATTTCTCTGTTAGATATTCATAAAATAAAAATGTTTATGTTAATATCGGAGAATGAGTGGAATTAAATCAAAAGACCAAAGGACCATGGATGAGTTCAGTTGTAATCTTAATCATTCAAAATTTATTATGAACAGTTTGACAGGAAAACAGCATTTTCAGACTTTTACAAATTTTGGCAAATTAGTTCTCTACAACACACAAGGTTGTCTATAATGTTTAATTATTGAGTGTGCGTTTGCAGAACACAGACCCATGAGACCAGCTCCAGGGAAGGAAGAGCAAAAGAAATGTATGAGAGGACTGTGTGAGTGTGAGAAGGTTGGGTGCAGGTCTTAGCTAGTGGTGGTAGACCTCAGCAGGTGCAATAGTGTCATTACTGTACCATTATTTAGAGATGGCAGCAGGCCAAGGCAGTAGGTGAGGAGCCTGAGGCCATGTAGTTTTGCGGCAGCTGGTCAATGGGGATCCGCGCTGAGACTCTGTGGCTTCTAAAGTCAGAGTCTGTAAGGTAGCTAGAGCAGCGAGAGAGAGAGAGAGAGAGAGAGAGAGCGAAAGAGAACACTGAGTTTGACATTTCAGACACCTTACTCACCCAACTGATTCGTCAGCTGCCCTTTATAGTGGCGTTGTGGCTGCTGTAATGCACTGCCATCTGTGAGAAGTTTCACAACCTCACCCCCAGAGCTCACGCAACTGAGCTGGCCGTGGTGCTGAGCATGCACTCCGCTTTTGTTTTACCAGTTGAGCGAGGAGGGGTAAGATGAGTGGGTGTGCTGGCTGCATTAAATTAACATTACATTGAACAACTAAATATACTATATATACTTAGTTTACAAGCTTTAAATTTCCATGGTTTAAATCATGATACATGGCAGACCTATTTTAAGTCAAAAGTTGACACATCATGTCTAGCCAATCGCAGCGCTTCTTTGTCTCACGTCATAAGTGTATTCAATTTCGGCTGCTGTGAGTAACACAAATGTGTTCAGTGAATGCTGAAGCAAAAAAAAAGTTATTTATACTCTTTTATTTCCATTGCAGTCATTCCAGTAGTAAAGAACTACAGGCATGTAATCACTTAATGCCTGCAATGCATTCTGTGAAATAGGACATTGAGTGATTTGGAAGTTGTGAGAACACCATGTTACAGTATCTACATAATAAAGCTATATGGGATGATGTAAGAACTGTGATAAAAGTTGGTTTGCAGTTTCACTTCCTAATCAATAGCTCTCTTTTTTCTTCTCTTGCTCTGGCCATCACTAGCACTAGTTGTACTGAAATTGGGAGTCGTGGTGCCCATGCAGTTATATTTTCAAAAGACAGTTAAGAAGAGAAATAACATTACAACAAAGTGTACATAAATGATTTGTGTACAGGTGCACACACTGTGTGTGAAGCTGTTATATTCATTTGTCTGATCTTGTCCATGCCATCTTATGGTATACCCTTGCAATGTCAAAACATTAATTACCATCAAGAGTCGCATTCATTTTCTGTCCGAGATCTTGTATTGATTAGTCAACCTAGTGGCCAATCCATATGTCAAAATCATGTCTTATTATGCTCCTTGAACCACTCTTTTACAATCTGAGCCCAATAAATCTTGGCAGTGCCATCTTGAAATATGCCCTTGCCATCAATAAAGAAAAAAATGTGCTGATGGACAAACCTGGTCATGCAATATATTCAGAAAGTTAGCTGATTTCATTTTTTTGGGCACATAACATTGCTGAGTCTAGACCTGACCAACAGAAGCAACCCCAGATCAAAGCACTGCAATGGATTAGCATGCCATCCATGGTGTACATCGCCTCATGCCCCATGTCTCCTTTGATGGGCTGGGTGATGGAGTGAGTGACACTGCTTTATAGCTAAAGTGACACAACTGTGGGTGATGAAGTAATAGCGGTTTATATATAGCATTCATTGTTTTTTTTTATTGCAAAATTCATACTCATATAACAAAAATTATTTTGATAACATATTTATGTACAAAATATTCTTATACTAAATATCCTCTATCAGTTTGCAACACTTCCTGCTTCATTCTCAAGGCTGCGTAAATGGAATTATCTCATTTTGCTTCCAGCTGTTGAAATATATTTTTGCAAATGGCTATAATAACCCTTATGTACTAGTTTAACAATGTTTGTTTTAGACAAAGCACCTTCTTTACTAAAGCATGTTCTCAACTTGACATAAAACCCATTCTGTTCTTCAGTTTCTACATTCCATTCGGTTGACATTTAGCTTCATTTTCTTTTCTCTCTAACCTCTTTCTATTTATCATTAATCATTATTAAATGGAATATTATAATTTTCTCCTTAATCTTACGGCATAACAATAGCCATTTATAAGTTTATTACTCGTTTGCCTGACATTTATGCACCCACTTACTCCATTCACAAATTGATTTAATTTAGCCCTCGCTGTAATTAAGCTTTGTCTACATGTTAATGTAAATGAAGAAGCTCCTGACATTTCCACTTGGTCTTTAAGAAAAAAGGTATTTTACTCCACACCTCCTGGTTTTACTTCTCTGTGTAAATCGAAGTGTTCCATACGGGCCCCATTAACATTCATTTAATCATTTTAATAAATGCATAATGTTTCATTACATCCATTATGATACTCTATTCAAATAAGATTGAAAGCTTCCTTTTTGATCTAAGCTCACTATTTCATAGACATATCACTGTCTCTTCATTAGGAAATCTCTCATTATATGCTAATTATTCCACACATTTTATCAACCTTTTATCACAAATGTCTGTTCTGTTTCGATCATTCAGCTCAGAGAGCACACTCATACTGTTCCTAATTGCTTCGGCCAGGATCTTAGAATCAATATTTTTCAGACCTAACCATCTCTAGCTTTACATGGATTAATATAATACAGTATGAAGAAAAAAGTCACATACTCTAATATTTTGTTCGACATCCATTAGCTTTGATTATTGTGCACATGGAATTGTTTTAACAACAAACTGTAATAACACATTACCGTTTTTATTTTAATTCATCTTTAGACAAGATTTTGTTTTTTATGATGGGAGACTCGAACCACTACATAAAGTCAGGGTAGGCAGATATAAGTATACATTTATACGTTTTATTGAAACCATTTACTGTAAACAATCAAACAAACTGTTGCTAGGAAGCAGTCCAAACAAAAGACATGCTTTAGGGTAAATCATTTAGCAAATTGGAATAAATAATATATAAATCTTATCTGTAGATTGTGGTTGCTCCCTGTAATTGACAAATGGCTGTACTTTCAGTTTAGTGGCTGTAAACTGACTCTGCGTGAAGTCTTCTCCAGCACATTCCTCAGACTTTCAACTATTAAACAGAGATGTGATTTCTACTGTTTTTTTTATTTACGATGTGTTTTCACCAAATGTTTAAGTGATCTCCAATCACAGTCACTCGTGATTTTTTTTTTTCTGAAGTTTTGCATGGTCCAGGTTTTATTAATGCATCAATACCTCAAGAAAAATGCATATTTGTAATATATTTGGGTACTTTTGCATATTGAAAAAGTGCCTTTATCTTCATCTTTACATCTTACACACATATACTGTATATGTGTGGCACCACAGACGCTAGGTGAGGTCTTAGGAAAAAGGGACATTTTATTTAGAAAAATGTGGAAGGAAAGGGGTTTAAGGAGGGAGGAAAGTAAAAAGTTGAAGGAAAGTAGAGTCTAGAGGCAGTGCCCAGCTGGCATGCAGGCACAAGGCTGGCGAGCGATGGCGGCAGGCAGAGTGGGCCTGGAGGCGGGCAGCGGCTCCTGCGTGCTCCTGGAGCAACTCTTCCCACTGACTTGGCCAACCAGCCAACTCGCCTTTGGGTGCGGCCTTAGGCGGGAATCCCTTCTGGCTTTCCCGGTTGGGAACGGGGGTCTTAATGTAGATGCACAGTGGCCTTTTTCCCTTTTCGGCATCAGGATCATGAAGACTGGCTTTCCGCAAGCATGTTAGTGCCACGGGAACTTGCGCAGTCTTTTTCGGCGACTATCCTCGACATGGTGATCAACCAGCAGCTTTCAGTTCTGCAGCCTTTGAAGTCCCTGGGGCGCAATTCATCACCCTACTCGCATGCCACTCTTCCGTCTATAGCGTCCGCCACGCAGCTCTGCTCTAAAGGCTTCCAGGACCTCGAGCTATAGCCCCTGCCTTGTTTTTATAGTGCGGGGAAAAGCGCTAATGGGGATCCTTTAGTGATGATTTTCCCCACCTATGCCTGTTTCCAGTGGCCCCACCCCTTCGCACAACTGCAGAAGGGGAGGCTACCTACTTAGTGAGCCTATAGAGTGAGCGAGGAGCAACAAAAGGCAAAAAGGCAGCGACTATATAAAATGGCAGCCGAATGGTGCCAAAGATATCACAGCCATGCTGATATACAGTACAACCTCACGGCCTCAAGTGTGATATTGCTTTTATACAACAGTTCTGCAAATGCCATTTATTATCAACAGGTTTTGCTCTCCCCGTTTTTCGGTACTGTGGACCATACTGACCTACTTTTAACCCTTTACCCATGCATGCAAGTGATAATTAGTGTACTTAACGACTGTTAGAGCACTTGTGAAGAAGAGTGATACATATTGTTAAACCCCCCCAGTGTTGTTACGCTCTATTATCACCACTAGTGGAATGCTGCTTATTCAATCAGATTGCTCAGTCAGAACTAAATATTGTGTGAATATTCTTCTGCAAAACTTCCTTCTGCTTGAAGACATTTGTTTAAGTTAATAGTTATCAGGTGCTGATAAACAGATACAGTGAGGAGAAACACAAAGTACATAAAAGCTGAGTCTAGGTCTCAGGAGGCGAAATTCAAACAGAAACTTTTTGTTTTTTGGCCAGGTTGTATATTATTTTATATGTTTATTTTTTTTACTGTAAATAGGTAGTTTACAGTTTTCTCTCTTTTAAAAAAAAAATAGTTTTAATTGATAGTAAAGTAACTGTCATTGAGGTAGACAAATACAGGTGCAGGTTTATATGTCTTATTTATTCACCATTCAGACTGTCAATGAAAATGTAGCTAGGCAGTACTCAGAAACATAAGACTAGCTCATTCCAGCATTTTGGAAATGGAAATTAATATATAAATCTTCTTCAAATTGAGATTGCTCCTGGTAATTGAGGAATAGCTGTACTTTTGTTTCATTGGCAGTGAGCTGAGTGAGTTCCACAAAATGTATCTGCACCATCATTCCACATTCCCTGTGGGCCACAAGAAAATGTCATTTGTGGCCAACATCTGGGTCACATCAAATTTGCTCTGTGGACTCCTCTGAAACTTTGCTTTGTCATATCACAGTCGATATGATTACAGGGTAAATAGGACTGCAGCCACAGTCTTAGATATCATCATTTCGGCCCTGATCTTTTTCCAGGTCCCTTATTATTCAACTTCCAATCATTTGCTGGTTAATCATTTTAACTAAGTACTGCAGTCTTGTCACTGTTAAAGCTCAATCAGAAAGAAAATTTGATTATGTTAATAATAAGAGAATTTTAATGATAAAGTTAATCTAATTTCCAATGTGCATTGATTAAATAAGCACATAATAAACACATAAGCATGCAAAATTGTTAAAACAGCACAGCTTAGTGACTCTTTACTCTACAGTATGTCAAATCAAATTTTAAAAAATGTCCCTTTTTTTTGTTTGACCTGTTTTTTTATTTTATTTTTTTATTGAGACAATACAAAAGAATACAGAACATGTTAAACACATTTAAGAATAATAACTGCAGCAATAATAACAACAACAACACACACAAAAAACAAACAAACAAACATTAATTAGAACAAATAAAATATAAAGGACAAAGCACTATTTGAGAGTCCAAAGAAAGGTTAAAATACACGAGAGGATCGAAATTAAGTATAAACCGTGAAAAGATGTAGTAAGAGACACTTCAATTAAAAATAATATCATAATAATCTAGAAGTCTATTATTCTTCTTATTAAATTGAATTAATTTAAGCGAGTTGAGGTCATTTCTAGAAGGAAAAGATGGAAATACAATTGTTCCTTTTTAATTCTCTGTTTATGTATAAAGTATTTTGCATGTAAAATAAAATAATTAACAACAAATTCAAGCGGTTTATTTTCCGCATTCTCTTTTACCTGTTTTGTGGCTTTGTATTTCGAGACTTTTATGTTGCTTACCTCAGAACTGCATTACCCAGCATACACTGCACACCAGCCATGTTGTTATTGTGAACACCTGCACCTTGCTTAGTTGATTGATGGCTTTATTTAGCCTTTATTTGAGTTGGTTTCTTTGTCTTGCGTCTGTTTGGTCAGAGACGGTGTCTTGTATTGTTAGTATTAGTGTTACCTTTAGCCCTAGTTACTAGATATGATTCCTGTATTATTTGTTTCTGCATAATGTTTGTTTTATTTAACTTATGGTCAACCTAATTTTAATAATCAAGATTATTTTTTTTGTTTGCATGTTTAGCTAACATGCTAATTAATTTTGCACCAACTAAGTTTGCACTAATTAATTTTGCAACCTTTTGAGTAGCTACAATTATCTTATTTCAAAGTTGGTTAACAAAAAAATCTAATCAAATAAATAAAAATAATAAAATAAAAAATGCTAAAAAGGAACATTTCTTGCAATCATTGTGAGGACCACACCTGAATATACACTGATGAGCCAAATCATTAACACACTAACATTAATTATCAAATATGGACCAGCAAACTGGTGACATGATTGTGGGCACCCAAAGCTCACCCTCTCCCACAGGGACCAAGGCCAGGCTGACTGGTCCAATTCCTCAGAAAAGCCAATACATCCCACAACCCACAGCTCTCCAAGGAGCGACATCTAACTTCCTGGTGCCTGACACCACAGCCCACCCCTAGAGGCCCTTTATTTTACACAGACTCTCATTCCAGATTCCTTTTACAACAGAATCTCTCATCCAACACTCCACTTAATTAAAATCCTATTCGTGTGTATGTGTTAGAGATACTTAAATGCTTAAAAGTAATTAGTGCATATTATGCAATGCACACACACACACACAAACACAATCTTAAATTAACACCTGTGATCGGTCTTCAATGGTCTCATCTTGAACAGGTTTCATTTTCAACATGCTTCTACCTATAAATGGTACGAGTAAAATAAATACATGATTCAATGAATAAAATATTTTTTATCAGGATAAAGTAATGCAATTGATTATAGTGTTGTTGAAGACACTGATGATTCATTACCACATGCTAATCCCGTATGCCTGAGGATGCCAGGAAATTATCATGAGCCAATGTGTGAACCAAGATTATAATGCTTGGTGTGAACGAAGACTATAACGCTCCCCCAACACTACTACATTCTTTCACGTCATTTGAAGCAGTTGATTTAAACCATAAGCACAGCGAAGTGACAACCGTATGAAAAGACTGAGGTCATCTAAAAAGGAGATGGTCCTGAGCACCAAACGAACATAACCACTGAGCCATGTGAACCATTTACCACGCCACACAGTCACATCTGACTCCCATCTGACTACACTGTAAATTTACCATTTACCTGTAAATTATAGAGGGGAATCAAATGCTCCAATGAGAACTGACATAACACCCATACAGTATATTGTCTAGACTGCTTCCCACAGAGGTTGCTGCTGTAAAGCATGAGGTTCATTTCATAACTTTGCAAATGAACACACATGCAGATGCCACACACTTATGTTATCCAAGATTCAATTTTATAACACTGTTGCCTGTCCATGAGATGCACTGCTAAGCGAGGTTAGCCAGACAGATAGACTAGAGAGAGATGCAATGCAAGTTAGCACACCAACTTAACCTTAGTGTTATTTACTGACATGGAAATGTGTAAAGATGAGAACAAAAGCTGACCTGATTGCTCTTCAGATAGTTTTCTCTAATGACCTTTTTTTTTTATTTTTCTTTTATTTTTTTTAAGTCCAGAAGGAAAGTTCTGCAAGTCAGAAATGAATGATATTTTACAGTGTGAAATACATAATTTGGATTTTTTAAAAATATTATTTAGAAAACAACAAGAGATTTGATATTTAATATCCAAGATTTAGCATTATTTCCATGTGCAAATTTAAATGTAACCAATGTGGTATCAACCATGTTCAAGTCAAATCAGGACCTTTTGATGACATTTCTCATGATTGAAGGTGTAAAGCCGAATGACATTTACAGAAGGCTTTAAGCACAGTATGGCGATGAGACTTACTTAGCTGCAGTAAAACATTTAAAGAAGTGCCATAAGTATGTCAATGACGATACTGGCCCAGATGACTGTATATTCTGTGAGTCAGATGCCTGATCCTTAAAAAATCAACGGATAACTTGTCACCAACTTACAGAAGAAATGCATCTGTCTGTGTGAACTGTCTGTATACACAATCATTCATAAACACCACTTGCTGCGTTACAGGAGTTATTGGTATATCCCCATATAGTCCTGACCTCACACCAAGCCATTTCCAGCAGGCAGTCCGATCATGGCTACAGTGTATTTCAAATCTTTCTAACTTGATGTTATCCAAGCACTAGTGAAATGCTCGGATAAGTGCATTAATGTAGCAAGGGATTATATTGAGAAATAAAGGGACTTTTTATTCTCATAACTGTGTTGTTATTCTGCACAATCAAAAATCCCAGGTTGACTTGAACACCCCTCATATTAGAACATGTGTTCAGATGAAAATTCTGTTGATGTGTGTATTTTACTTACCTGTGTCATCCATCACAACAGCAGGGTAGTGCTGTGGGTCGAAAGAATTGGTGGCTGACGGACATTTTTGTTGTTCGGCTGGTGGAGAGAACAGACTGAATCACAGACTTAATTGGAAAACAATGCTGACGATCCCTATGGTGACACTAGCGGGAGAAAAGTTGCTCACATCACTTATAGTTTGTCTCTTGTGAGTGTGTCGCAACAGCTACTGTTGTTTCTTGTAGGTATGCTTTGTCCCATTGCAGTACATTGAAAAGGAGTTGTTTTTTACCACTCTGTAGTGTGAACATAAGGTGAAAGCACTATCCCACTTATAGTTACACTGCTTGCTAACACACACAGCACAGTAATAACCCTTACCAGCAGTTCTGTTTGCTTTCTTTTAGTTGACTGAGGCCTGAGGGGAAAACAAATTCTAATCCTTATGTGCGGTGTATGTGTTTCTAACTGTTGTACAGTAAGCATTGTTATAGTCAAAAACCCCATAACCTCCAAAAACAACCACCTACTAACAATGGGATGAAAAGTGTTATAAGCTAGCTTTTGTAATGATTTGTTTGGCTTCTTTTGATTTGTTTTCTATCATGTTCTTGTCATTCTGAACCCTTTCACGTGAAGGGAACCACCATTATTGCATCTTATGTTCAACTGTGATGTCATTTTCTAGCTGTTAGGGCACTTGAACTTACAAACTAATTGATTACGTAGTAAGCAAATAGGAAGTCAGAGCACTAGTGTGCTAATAATTGACTTTAATACTGTATTTAATGATGTCCAGTTGCATTAGTTTGTGGCTGTAAATGGGATCTGTACTGAGCATATGGTTGGGAGGATGATTGGGTCCCTGAGGACAGCAGAACTTTATAAATAATCTGAGAAACACAAGCAAGCACACACACATCTTCTTTGCGTCTCTCACTCTCAAAGACAAATTCTGCGCAGGAAAGAAAACTCACAGGGTTGCTATTAAAGGAGAAAGTGAGAGTGAGAATGTAAATGTAGTGAGAGGTGCCTCTGCTAGGAAGTGACATGATTAGGGGGTGGAGAAGAAGAAGAATTTGTAGGCTACATTCACATTACAAGTCATATTATATATATGACTAAAGATAGACATATGACATCTGGGTTAAAACAAGTCATGTTCATGTGACTGCTCATTCATTTCAAACAGTACAGTAGATGCGAATTAAGCAAAAATATGCTTGGGATTTTGCTCTGGAGCATGGCAAGCAGTTATTCGGCTATATTTGTTGAGGTCCAAATAAAGGAGGAAAGCCAGACACCTCGCTTTAGCTGTTTTAGCAGTTACACCTAGCGCTGCAGTGAAATCCCTGCACCGCCAGTGCTGACTGATGATGTCATCAAGCATCCCATTGTATCCAAATACATATACAGACAGTACTTCAATATAAGGTTGGTCCCTCTTTTGCATCTATAAACAGCTTCCACTCTTCTTGAAAGGCTGTCCACAAGATTTTGGAGTGTTTCTGTGGGAGTTCGTGCCCATTCATTCTGTTGAGCATTTACGAGGTCTGGCACTGATGTTGGACGAGAAGGCCTGGCTTGCAATCTCTGTTCCAGTTCATAACAAAGGTGCTCGATGGAGTTGAGATCAGGGCTCTGTGTGGGCCAGTCAAGTTCTTCCACATTGTCCAAATTGTCTTAATACGCTGAAGCGTTAAGACTGCCCTTCACTGGGGCCTGATTGAAACACCTCAATTCAATAATTAACAACTTTGGCCAAATACTTTTATATATTGTCATAATAGGGTAAAATTGTTTAAAAGTCTCCCTTGGTCTTTGTGTAAGGAGTTTTATGCTCTCCTCATGCTTTGTGGATTTGCTCCAGGTAGTACAATTGTTTACCCCGAAATAAAAATAGAATCAAATTAAATATTAAAGTAGCAGATATTTAAAGATGAAACATGTTTAAATTTCCCTCTACCATTGATTAAATCAACAGAGCAACAATTTGATTAAAAAATATTTGCCTGTTATTATACTTATATATACTATACTATACTATACTATACTATACTATACTATGTATACTATATATAGAACACATAATCTGTGATCTGTAAATCTCTGCAAATAAAAAAAAGGTGTGTGGTTTGGTGGCTTGGCTGAGAAAATAGCTGATGAAAGTAAAGCTGGCCACATACAAACACACATTAGCTCCACTGAAGTAGCCACAGACAGTGAATTGATCTGACAGTAATCCTCTATGGAGCTCACTTCCTAAATACTGCAAAAAGGGAAGGAGACCGAGTAAAAGAAGAGAGAGAAATTGAGAAGCAGGGGATAATATGAGCGAGGAAGGATAGATATAGAGAAATTTGATGGAGGTGGTAAATGGTAATCACCATAAGTGTCAATCCTTGTCCTTTGTGTCTTTATTCAAAGTCTGTATTCACATAAGCAGGGTGTGCAGAGAGACTCTGAGCATTTATTTACCCCTCTCCAAGTCAAGATTAATGAAGCACACATTCAGTGTCTGGAGCATGAAAGGGATCGAGGGCTTTAGTCAATGCTTCACAGATTTAATGACGAATTAAGAGGGGCAACTCTGGAAAAATTAAGGAAAGGCATATTTATGATGGTGTTTATATGCAATGAGCTCAGAGAAAGAGACTGTTCGTGCAGCATTAATAAGCAATATTGAATATCCTGCATTCCCAAGTTGAGTCTCATGACCTTATTTAGTCTGGTTTCCATCTTATGAGTTTAGTTTTCTCCAGGATGGTTTTGTCTGTTTATTAAAGACTCATAGAAACAAATGAGGCAAAGTCACATTTGGTATTCTTCTCTAGCTTCCAAAGAGTAACTTTATATTCACACAAGGAAGTGGCTCTCATATACTTTTGTTTTTGTGACATATAAAGCATAGGCCGCAGTTCGATGATCGACTTTGTGGTCGTGTCGTCGGACTTGCGGCCACATGTCTTGGACACTCGGGTGAAG
>JAQMYG010000011.1:19791971-19811339 GCA_030014215.1 Clariallabes teugelsi
CTGTCATTTTTCCGGACCTCGGACTGAATAGAAATTTGGTAAGTGGACCTTTAAAATTTATATTTGAGTACCCCTGCACTATGATGTCAGCTACGTGTTGTTATTCATTTCTGTTTTCTCTGTGGTTATTTATGGCTAAATGACATGGATGCAGGTGTAAAAGTTTAAAAATTGATGTACATAAAATAAATAATATGCAGTTAAGACAGCTAAAAACAATAGCTATAAAGTTCATTGTGTACAGCACAGTATAGCACAGTTCATAAGGTGTAACAGTTAAAATAAGAAACCCCAATTCGTTTATTTTTTATGTTTTCTAAATGATAAACATTAAATATATTGTACTTAGTACTATGAACACTGTCAAACATGTCATTAGATGACGCTTATCGTGGGGAGGAAACAAAGGCCAGTGCTGCTAATTTAAATCCTGCAGCCAAGCTAAACACAAGCTAAAGTTTGTGCCTTTTTGCTCCTAACTTCAGGTGGGTTAATATTTCTCCAAATGAGATGTAAATACTCTTGAGTAAGACATAAGAGTTTTCAATCTGTGGTAGTAACATGAAAAGCACGCAGTTAGTAGTTTTGCTGTAATGTGGTGAGAATGATGTTTAGCTATGCACTATTATGCTAGGCAAATCGACCTGTTGCCAGTGAATACAGTAGCACATGGAGCCATAGCACCACAGTGAAGTTAGTTTGATATTCAGACATTCGACAGACATTCGGAAGCGGTATTTTAGGGACCGTCGACAAATTTCTGTCCAAATGAAAAGTGATACTTGTTATTTACCTGGCTACGTGACTCAGTTATTCTAATTTCTTATTAAATATACATATGCCATGCGTCATTGAATACTGCTTTTGTTTATTAATAATTGTTGAATTAATATTGAGTATTATATATTTTTTTATTAAATCACTATTACATCAATAGCTTTTTGATCGTGTGACCATGTGACCCAAAACTAGTATCAAAATAATATCACTGGACACCCCATCAAGGTACACCTCATTTTATCCCAATATATCTATTTATTGATTTTTATTTTAATTCTAATATCATTAAGTCACTATTTCTTCAATAGCTTCTAGGTCATGTGACCTGGTGACCCCAAACTGGTACCAAAATAATTTAATCTGAGAGCTCCACAAGGTACACCTGATTTTTATCCCAAGATATGTCTTCATTCATTTTTATTTCAATTTTATTTTTATAAAATCACTTTTTTTTTCAATAGCTTCTAAGTCATGTGATGCAGTGACCCCAAACTTGCACCAAAATAATCTCATTGGAGCCCCCACAAGGTACACCTTATTTTATTCCAAGATATGTCTTCAATATTTTTTTTTTAAATAAACACTGAACAAAGTACTACAAAGTAGTACGAACAAAATCTACTTGGTCATCCCCACATGGTACACCATGTGCTATGAGGATAAAGAACAGCTGAACAAGCTGATGGTGAAAGTACAGAGGTGAATGATGATGAGGAAGATGCAGAGCCACCTGATATAAAAGACAGTCTGAGGCAATTTTTTGTATTTTTGTAATTTTTTGCAATTGTTTGTTTGTATGCAGGCGGCACAGTGGTGTACTGGTTAGCACTGTTGCCTTGCACCTCCAGTGTCTGGGTTTGATTCCCGGCCTGGCTCTGTGTGCAGGGAGATGTTCTCCCCGTGCTTGGTGGGTTTCCTCCAGGTACTCCGGTTTCCTCCCATAGTCCAATGATATGCAGAGTAGGCTAATTGGCGTTCCCAAATTGCCTGTAGTGTGTGATGGATTGGCACCCTGTCCAGGGTGTACCCTGCCTCGTGCCCTAAGTCTCCTGGGATAGGCTCCTGGTCCCTGTGACCCTGAATATAGGATAAAGCGGTATAGAAGATGAGTGAGTGTTTGTATGCATTTATTTCCATTTACCTTCCTGAGAGAAAAAGTGGTTGTACTATTTGTTTATTTTGTATTTTATCATCATAATGGTTACATATATTTTCTTAGTTTGTAATCATTTTATCACATTTGCAAAAAAATTTATGGATATATAAATGTGTTTTCCTATTATTGCAGATGATGAAAAGAGTCTAATTTAATTTCCAATTTCCAACCTCGGCTTTATCTACTGAACCACTGTTGCGCCAACCTTGTAATTATCTACTGAACCAATGCCCACCAATGGGGCAAAGTTGGGTCACTGAACAAAATGACATTGGGCCACTTATTTATGACAACATTGGCCCAACATATTGGCCCTTCAGTGGTGTGCTATCTGGGAAATTTCAAAAATAATAATAATAATAATAATAATAATTTATGCTGGCCACCATAAAAAAGACACAAGAACACCCATTGCTCCACAGCCCATCACACACGGGGCCCAGAAGGCAAAGAGTCCTAGACTGCAGACCAAATGCCCCAGATCCCAATCTGATCGAGCACCCATTGGATGCGCCAGACAAACAAGTCACAGCATTCAAAGTATCNNNNGGGGCCACCCACCCACCCCCCCCCCCCCCCCCCCCCCCCAGATGTCTTGTAGAGTCATGGCCCGAGGGACCAGAGCTGTCACCACAGCACAAGGGGAAATCCACACATTATTGGGCTTAATGTTTTGTATTGTAATGTTATAGCTAATCAGTCTATACTGTACATGCCAAAACATTAAGCTTTTTTTCAGTTATGAGCAATAAATCTTAAATGTTTGTCTTCACAAAGCTTGCAAACCAACCCTCATAATCTCTCTCTCTTCTTTGCCAAGACTAGAAATAAACAAAAGTTGGCAGCTAAATCTATGAGCTGCAGTTTCCACTAAAACAGAAAATAAATATTAATCTTACACCGAAAATTGGCTGTGTGACATATTTAGTGATGTAGTTCTAATTCAAGAAGTAAATAAAGACACCCACACACCCTGCCCGCACATTTACTTACACTTTGTATGGAGTTATATTTCACATAAAACTCCCATGTGGTTTAGCTTTGATTTTTTTCCCCTGTCCCTCTTTCCCATGCTATTTCAAACACATTCGAGAACTAATGATAAGGTTAAAAAGAGTGCAGGCTAATTTAAAACATTATAGAGCTGTTATATTTTGATGCACTCACCATAATGCACAAATATAAATACATGCATAAGGATTTTATCATTTAAAAATTTTAAAAGGCCTTGTTTTGCAGTTTAAATCATCCACAAGCATGGAAATAAATTATGAGAAAATTCATGTTTATGTGGAGTATATACAATATGTACGCAAATACAAATACAGCATAACACACATAAAATTCAGGCACAGTGTTAATACTTAACACTATTAAGGAAATATATTAAGCTAACTAAAATAAAGAGTTATTGGTAGATGATTCAGATTTATGATCCTTATTGTACACTCTAAGTCATGCCTAACAAATAAATCAAATATGTGCAAAATTGTTTATCCTACACTGTTGTGTGATGCAAAGCAAGTGAAGAATGTGAAGTTATTTCAGGTTTGCACCTTATCTCAGCAAAGATTAAACACAATTGTTACAATGTACAGTGTGTTGGTGTATTTGAGTGCATAAATGTCATAAAGATGACCTGTGAGCGTACATGAAGTATATATGAATCTTTATCTGTTGAAAGGAATTTAGCATGTAATTTGTTGGAAGAACATTTAGAGCTTATTACAGTATGTACTTTTTAAATTCAAAAATTTCGTCTGCATGCTGTTATAAAAGTACAGTAATGTACAAAAGCCACACCTTATTTCTTCTTGTCAACTTAAATGATCTAGATTAAATTAAAGAAATGGGAACAAATGTTTTACAGGCTGAAAAGTGCCTGAAAATCTCATTTTAAAAATTGGTTGTTTATGTAACAAACTTAGCAGCAACCTCATTTCCCCTCTCATCTGTTCCAACCACTCAGCATTCAGCATTACCAGTATACTAATTACCAGCCTGATCATCTGTCATCATCTGCATCTGTTTCTCACTGGTTCAATGCCGTAAGTGCCTTTAAAAAAAAAAAAAAAACATTCTTCTGAAACTGGTCAGTTACACGGACTGGGAGCCAAAAAAAAAGTGCTACAGGAACCCTGAAAAACTATTTCTTAAGACTACATTAAAATACAAGAAAGTCTGTATCTTTGGATGCAAAATATGAAGAAATGAGGGGTGGCTCAAAACTTTTCCACAATGCTGTGTTTTTTTAAGTTTCGAACAAAGATGCAATATTTGTTTCAGAAGAAAAACCTTCTCAGATAGTGTTTTCTCCATGAGCTTTAAACCAGTAAATCAATAGTCACATCAAAGCCGTTATATTTTCCAATGAAAGCAAACAACTAGCTTCTAGCAGCTTTTGAAAAGAATAACAATACTTCTATATTATTGGAATTAAAGAGGAAGTCTTACTCAATATTGACTCGTTTATGTCATTAATACTCTTGTTTAGTTGACGCCCATTGGCTCCTGAGGGTTACACAGAAAACCATTCACCCTATCATCCAGAGATCAAATCTCAACATCGCCCACAGCCATCCATGATCAGGAGCCTAACAGAAGGCTTTCTGGGAGGGAGATGGTGGTTTATAATTTTTGTCCCAATTATAAACCTAATGCATAAAAAGGTTGGGTAGCGCTTCCTCCAAGTATGTTACATACACAGTTATTACATGATTTGAAAAGCAATTTGAAAAGGCGCCATTGGCTGGCTTCACGAACCTCTGGAGGAAGCATGTGATATTTTTCACATATTTCTTTTTTTTCCAGATAGTTTTCTACAGGATGTACGTTGCTTACTCATGTATTGGCTATAGTCAAACACTGACTAGGCTTCTGATTCCGTGTATCGCAAGTAACCTATTTCTCTTCTTGTTGCCTGATGTCCTAGTTTCTTATTCTAGTCATGACTCATCTGTCTTCTCCTGTTTTAAGCATCCTCTGTCTTTTCGTAGTATAATTAAAGATTTGTGATGTATTAAACAGGACAAAAGAGAACATCTCCAAATGCCTTCATGATTTCAGGTTTCATTTTCTGATAAGAGAGAAAGAGAAAGAGCAAGGAATGGAAGACAAACAAAAAAGCGATTGAGACAAAGCGATAAAGACACAGTAGGAAAAAATGATTACATAGAACAAAAGAGAACATCAGTAATCATACACATCAACATGACACTAAAATGTGTTGTGACAAAAGGGGAGAGAGAGCTTTAATGGGATAATATTGGTTTATTTGATATTTTGTCATTTTAGAAATAAAAGATTAAGGGTGGTTTGGTTGCTTAGTGGTTAGCAATGTCACCTCATACTGTACCTCAAGGGTTGGCATTAGAATCTCACTTCTGGTCCTGTGTCGTGTGCCTCTGGGTACTTTGGTTTCCTCCCACAGTCTAAAGGCATCATGCACTGTACATTTTTTTGTCATTTCCAAATTGACCATGGTGGATGATTGAGTGTGAGACTGTGAGAGTCTGTGTGTGCATGTGGTTTGTGCCATGTGATTGTTTGGCACTCCATTCAAGGTGTACCCGGCCATCCAGGACCTCTGAGACCCTGCACAGGGTAAATGGTTCAGATGATTGATGGATGGATTTAGATTTTTTTTTTCTTTTTATGTAACCAATAAAAGAGCATAAAATACTATTTTTGGTAAATAAATAGGTAAGTTTAGTTACTGACCCATGTGCTCTGTCGCTTATTTAAACAGAAAAATCTCTAAGGATGAAAAGGGATTTTAGGGATCTATTTTTAAATGTATTTGTTAGAAAGAACATTCAAGGTTGGGCTTTGAAAGCAATATTTGGCACTATTTTGCAGATACATAAAAAAAAGAACTCTGTCTCACTTGCTCACTCACACACACACACACACACACACACACACACAAATTTATCAGCATGGCAAAGCCTGCCAGTTTTTCACTGGCTCCGAGGAATAACATGACAGACTAGTGTAGATCTCTACAGCAGCACAGTGGATTTACAGTCTGTCACTGCTCTCTCACTCTCTCCCTCACACACACACACCAACACACACGCAGATTCCGAGACAGGAGATAGCACCATGCTATTATCCTGACATTTACTCCGCAGATACATATGCAGTAGCTTATTTTCTTTGTGTGCATGTGCCAGTCATGAAACACAATTCAACCTGCATAACCTATCATCATACTCTGTACTACGATACGGTCCTGGCATGTACAGTGCCCTTTTCAAAGTAAATAATATCCTTTTAGGCATTTTCGAATTGAAATACCAATACGCGCAAAATGATATGAGGCAAATAAGGCAGACGAAAATACCTATTTCCGCTTCTTTCTTTCCTTGTGCATGTTTATCCCGACCCCACCTGCTATCTCAGTGTGTACTGTGTGGGTGAAGATAAGGTGAAGGATTAGGGTCTTAAGTACTACTTTCCTTTTTAAAAATGCAGGTTGGAATCATTATACATAGCAGCCTCGGGCCGAGTTTCCCATCTGTAGGATGACAGTTTTATAAGTATCAGTATCATTATTGTGGAACGGTAATTTTGTTAGCTGGAGAATATGATAGCTACATTTCCAAAAGTAATACTTTTTCAACTGAAAATAGGATCTTACTTACAGTAGTTGCATGTTAGCAAAAAAACATGCTTTAAAAACTTTGCTTTAATCAGTCCTCTATGAAACAGTATTTTGTTATTACTGTATTTTCATCATGATAATACAGTATGGGACATATTTTGCAGCTGATTTAGCAGTAAGTGTATGTTCATTTACATGCATATTCATAGATCATCTACTTAAACCCTTCACTCCTACCGGCGCTAAAAAGCTCATAATTAGCATCCTGCTTAATGAACACTTCAAATCTTTCCTTTATATATTTCTAATACATTTTCATGAAATGATCAAATCATTAAGGCGAGTAACCTGCTTTTTTGACGTGTCATTAGCATGATATTACAGAAACAAATCCCATTTCTATGCAGCGGAGCAGCTTTCTTGTTCACAGAGTCATTTGCCATGATTAGCTTAGTGTATTGTTCACTGGCTTGGTGTTTATTAGGATGATTTGCTAGCGCGTTGACAGATTAATGATCCTCTAGACAAAAGCCTCTGCCAGCGGCGGAGTACTGTATATAGGACTCTAATCTCATTCGGATTTAATGACGACAATATACTGTAAACAGCGGCGATGTAGATCAGGTGCTTTTCTCATCTTGTCAAAGCTTGTGCTGGCTTTTATATGGGCTAACAGAGCTGCTTTTTAAGTATGAGAAAATTCTTTTAAAAAAAATATTGCAAATGGTGCTCTGCAATAATACAATCAGTGCTCAATAATTTTATAATTAAAATAGCAGTGCAATGGGATATACAGTATCAGGCAGGATTTTAGGGACAATAGTCTTTGAGAAACATACGAAAAGTGACATATTTTGATTTAGAAAAACCTGTGAGAACTTTTTAATAGCATGATGGTGGTGTAGTGTATAGCACCTTAAACCTTCAGAGTCGAGAGTTCAATTCACCTCAGGTCTGTGTGCTTGGTTTCCTCGGGGTAGTCCAGTTTCCTTCCTTCCTACAGTTTGCATTTTTTTAAAGGCATTAAGTTAATTTCATTCTTTTGATCCAAAATGAAATAAAATGTTACATTTTCAATAAACAGACCCCCAACATGTCTACATACACACATTTTGGCTATATTTCCAGTAATGAAAATATTACAATGCAGCTAAGGGCATATTATGATAAACAGAATGAGCAGCTCACCTCTCATATCTTCTGGTCCGAGTCGTTCTTCTTGTAAATCTTTTGCACTGCAAAGCGTCTATGGGAGTCATGTGACAAAAGAACGAACAGCTAGGAGTAGAAGGACTCACTGAGAAGAACCGTTCAATTCTGTTTCCTGTGTACAGCACTGCATAGCGTCTGATGGGAGTCACGTGACAAAAGAACGAACGATTCAGACCAAAAGACTCAAAGGTAACTACTCATTTCTGTTTCCTGTACATAACCTACGGAGGTTTTGCAATGCTTTGCGCATGCGTGCCCAGTAGAAAATGAACGAATCACTCTCTGAGACTACTCGTACAGTACTTCTGAGTCACTTTAAAGACTCGTTCCAAAAAAGAACGAATGACTCATGAATGACTCATTACTAGCATGTTCTCCAGTGTCCTTCCTACAGACCAAAGACAAATTGCAAGTGCAGATGCAGATTAGGCTAATTGGCATTCCCAAATTGACCATAGTGTGTGTGTGCCCTGCGATGAACGGGCACCCCATCCAGGGTGCACCCCGCTATGTGCCCAAAATTTCTCGGGATAGGCCCCCACGCGACCCTGTACTGGATACTGAAATTTGACCATGTGAAAGGTTTTCCCAATCATGTTTTCATAAATGAGTTTTTATCTTTATCAATTCATTGTTTTATGATGTCTATTTATCAATTTATTTATTCTCTCTCTTCATTCTTTTTTTTTACTATACTAGGATTGGCTTAGTTAACAAAAAGTTACTTTAAAAATCTTATACAAATGCATACTAATAAATATTTAATCAGTTTGCATGTACTTAAAGCACACAGTAGATTTAAAGTAAGAGTAAGAGTTTTAAAGTTTTCACTAGTGCTTGGATACCATCAAGGTAGAATTTTTTCTTAGTACGCCTGAGCCACGGATGCCTGCTTCATGTCTGAAACACTGGCCTCCCAGGAACTCCTTTAATGGCCCAAACATGTAGAAATGTTTACAGTTCCCACAGAAAGATCCATCTCTTCTGCATGTTGTAAAAGGATATGAGTTGTTTTGGATATGAGGTGTTCCACGCGCTGATTGTTCACATGAATGACAGCATTGAGCTCCTTCGCCAGGGTCGTAATTCACTGACGTACGGCCTTCTTTAAAACATTTGCACTATTCACATGTTTTACTGTGGCTAAACCTCATCAACATGCAATGCTTGAAGTCTTCTGTAAATCTTGATTGGTTTTATACCTTCATTCATGAGAAATTTCATCACAAGTTTTGGTCTGACTTGAATGCCCATCATAGGAAAGTATTTTAAAAGGTATTGAGAATGGATGAAGTGATTTTGTGCTGGGGTGAAAATTTTAAGCAGGTGGAGGGTGGTTGGTTTCTTTCTATCTTGTAAAATTATCTTTGCTTTTCAGACCTGATTTATCTTGTATAGTTTCTCTATTTTATACAGCTTTATTAGTCCTTTTTTACTGCTTCTTTCAAATAAAAACATATGGAGGTGGACTGAGATAGCATAGGAATTGTACTATACTGTACATGAATTATCTTAATTATTTTGAAAAATAATAATAATAAAAGAAGTTTTACAGGTATGAGAAGCTCAAATGAGATAGAATAAGCATCCTGAGCAGAAAGCAGGAGTTAATCAGGGCAGTAATGTACAGATAAAGCTGAGGCGCTAACCTTTCAATCACCTGTTCTGCCTGAGAGAATAGCAGAAATAGGAAAATTTCCATTATAACAGGGGGAAACTGAGGAAAAGAGCGGAGGGAGGCAGGTGCGCAGAGTTAGAGGGGAAAAAGACGTGCAAGAATGAGAAAGAGAGGAGATAATCAGAAGGTAGAAGAGGAGAGGCGGCGAAGATGCAAATTGAAATACCAGTTCAAATAATTTAGGAAGTTACAAAGATGACTAGACTATGCAAATAGTGTGAGATACAGTGGAAGAGAGCAGAAAATTATAACGCATTTCGACTTTCACTTTTTCTTAATCAGATCATTACTTTGTTTAATGATCAAACACAAGAGTAAACACTCGAAAGACTCGAATCAAAATATTGAGAGAACAAAGAATAATTCTTGAAATACTATGAGATTCAAAGTAGAAATGTGACTCCGCTAATAAACATACAGTATGTCTTTTTAATTATATACAGTACTACATGCAAAAACCTTTATTATGACAGCTGTTCTTTGGGCTCATTTCATCATTTTAAAAACAAAAAAAATTTCATTTCTTTCAAGAGAAAGTCATCCTTGATATTTGCTTGAATGAATTCTATTCACTACATAACAGTTTTAGTTTTGAAATAAAAAAGACAGCTTGCTGTCTTTGTGCCATGGTGGCAGCATGGTGGTGTAGTGGGTAGCACACAGGGTCGAGGGTTCTATTCCAAATTCCCCATGGTGTGTGAGTGAGTGTGTGATTGTGTGTGTGCTTGTGTGCCATGTGATGGGTTGGCACCAAATCCAAGGTGTTCCCTGGCTCGTTCCCCAAGGATAGACTGCAGACTTTCTCTGACCCTGTACAGAATAAGCAGTATAGAGAATGAGAGAGAACGAGAAAGAAAGAGAGATTGCTCTTTTAAACTCACCGAGGAAAAAAATCCTTCCTGCATATTAGACTGTGGTATTTTCAATAATTACTTTTTTTAATTGAATGCATTACTGTATGTAAGGAGAATAGAGACAGGACACTCTTTATGATTACAGCAGAAGTGCTTACTGTAGATACAGGTTTTTCATTATCCTTATGAGTTTGTGCACTAAAGTGAAATACCATCAGAGTAGTAAAATTTCTCAGTATACCTCAGCCATTATCAGACTGTCTGCTTCTGAAACACTGGCCTCCCAGGAACACAGGCCCACAGTGTGGAAATTGCTTGGAGCGAGGTCAGGATTGTATGGGGGATGTGTCAATAACTCCTGTAATGAGTTCTGGTAATGTGCAGGTGGTGTTTGTGAATGGTCATGTTTACAGTTCCCACAGACAGATGCCTCTCTTTCGCAAGTTGGTGACAAGTTATTAATTGATTTTCAAGTATCAGACACAGACTCACAGAATGTTTATGAGAACGACTGCAGTGGACACTTAGCCACCTCTGCTCCAATCCATTCACACACACACACACACACACACACACACACACACACACACATATATATATATATATATATATATACAGTAGTGTTCAATACAGGCACAAATTAAAGTAAAATGACTAAGACTAAGTCTGCTACGTAAAGTTATGGATAAATGCATTGTAATTATTTATAAGCTACAGTAACTTATTACACTAGAATAAAGTTCTTTTGACACATATCCCAGCTTGTTAAGAAGCAGTGTCCGCCATCATATACCATCCCTGGCACATGGACTTACTGTATTGTAACAAGGGCTTCTGTCACAGCTTGGCCAGGTTGGCGCTTGAACCCATGACTTTTTGATCAGAGCCTTAATCATCGAGTCACCATTGCCCAGCAACCATTTCCCAGGTTAATTAATGCAATATTTCATTAAGTTAATAAGTGCGGATTAGTTTGCAATAAAACTGTCATCAACAGTTGAACCACCTACTACCAGCTACAACCCATGGTTGAGGGTTTGATTCCTGTCTTAAGTCCTTGTGTGAAGTTTGCATTACATGTTCTCCTCGTGCTTGGGTTTCCTCCAGGTACTCCAGTTTTCTCCCACAGTCCTGCAAATTAAGTTAATCAGCCAATTCCAAAAATTGACCACAGTGTGTGTGTGAGTGTATTCTTGGATGACTTGTGATGGACTGACACCAAGTTTACGCCATATCCTGCCTCATGCCCCATGTCTCCCGGGAAAGACTCCAGGCCTCCTACAACTCTGTACAGGAAGAGTGGTATAGAGAATGAGTGAGCTGTAACAGCATCTGATGAACTGGATGACCTGATGCAAATTGTCCCTACAGTTTTCTATTAACTCAGGTAACTGTTCATTTTAAGGCCATTTAGAATTAGACTTTTTTTTAATGACATTTAATATAAATATTAGTGCCATGTAATGCATTTGGCATAAATCTGCATCCAGAATTAATGTAAATGACATGAATTCTCATCTGGCAAAACAAATCTATAAGTGAAATCTAACTGTATGCACTCATTCAAGTAGAATGAGCACAGTCTACTTTAAAAAGTGGAATAAAACAAGCTTATTTGATTGCCTTTCACCCAAGCAAAACTCTCCATAATGTATTCATCCTTTCCTCACCCAACCCTGTTTTACAATCACAAAACTGCCTGTGCTGATGGGCATAAAATGATCACAAATGTGTCTGCCACACACGCCACACATCCCACTCTTTATTTTTTTGCTCTTGTGTTATGATCACAAAGGCCATCAGACTGAAAAGCATCGAAAATAGAAAGAGTGAAAACAGAGCATTGGACTGGAAAAGTCTGCAGTGAAGATGATTAAAAATGGAAGGATTTTACAACACCTACACACGCACAAAGGTTTTTCTTTCTATCCTTATAAGGATGTTTTACTGAAATAATTATTAACTAAACTAAGAAACAGTACGCCTACATTTAAATCGAATTTACAGGAACCAAAAGGAAAGATTTTGAGATTTTTATGCCAAAAAATAAAATAAATAAATAAATAAATAAATAATCATAAGATTTTTCAAGCAGTTGAACCTGTCAGCTATTCCTAAGCTTGTCAGAACATTTTGACCCCACCAAGGAATCACTAACACATACAGTACACACAAAGAAATTGTAAGAGACTAGAACACCGTGAGTCTCTCATAAATATACCCAGAAGTTTGCATAATTCTTCAAGTTACCATGTTGTTTTAATCTTTCTGTCCCCCCTCTTTCTTTTTTCATTTTCCCTTCTTCACTTTCTCCTCCTTCTTTGCCCAACCAGAACACTTTTTAATTAGCTGATCTTATGAGCTGTGAATGCACATGTCAGAGAAGTCAACAGGAGATTACATCTTTCGGTGAGAACTGCTTCCCCGGTCCATGCTGCTTTTAGAGACCTTGCAGCAGTAATTATGCCTGTTTCTTGTCTGGACTACTTAATTAAGGTTAAGACATAATTAGGACTTTTTTTTTTTTTTTTTTAGTTTTTTCAAGCAGCACCTTGAGAAGCTCTTCTCAAAAACATTCCAACTGATATTACCTATTTTGATTAGGAATTTATAGGCATTGGACATGAAAAAGGCACCCGGTTAGTGTGTCCTTGGGTTACTTTTAAAACATGTAGAAAATTGCTTGCATTATTTAAGAACAATGTAAAATAAAACTTTTTTTTTGCACTATTTTATGCCTACTGCATTAGTACTGTGTTAGTAGAAAAAAGGAGGTCAAGCAGAAGAACTGTACGTGTTTCTAGAAGTTTCAGGGGGAAAAAATTAACAACCAATTTATTTTCATTGTGCTGTATGAAGAGGCAGGGCACGAAGTAAAGGCTTTATTGTGGTTAATTTAAGGATGATACTCATAGTTGGATCTCAAGCTCTACAATCGCAATCATAAACAAGAATAAACCAGAAATCATAAATGTCAAACAGGACAGGCAAGACCTAACAAGAAGGATGACAGGACAGGCTAAAAATGAATAAGCAAGCAAATCAAAGGAGAGCACAGACCAGGTGAACACATTAGGGGGACTAATATGGAGTCAGATCAGTTTCATAATTCACAAATAAATATAACACGATTCACAAATGTATTTTGTGATTGCATTTATTTACAGACTGATGAATCTGCATTTACAAACCGCTCAGCCTTGCATTTGTGTGTGGACTTTTGCGACTGACGTGGTTAGATTCACAATGATTTTTTTGTTTTTTTCAAAAGCACATTTTCTGTGGCCTGTCAGATGTCTCCTACAATATCAGCCAAGCATATGGATGTAAACACAAGGATAAGATTGAAGCTGACAATAATGTTTTACACTTATGAGAGGTTTATACAGTAAATGCAGGTTCATCAGTCTGTAAACAAATTTAATCACAAAATACATTTCGGCCAAAACACAGTATTGGTGCTGATTTAAAAAAAAAAAAAATTATGTTACACATATAATACAGAACATGTGTGTGCCAAAGAAGATACTTCTGAGTTTTATACATCATGGAAGTGACCAATCTTGCTTCCCTAAAAATTTCAAGTTGCTAACTTTAGCTGTTAGGTTGATGATTTTGATAAGTGCCACAAAAATGGCCATTTTTTTGCATTATACTGTCTCGCTTCAAACAATAATGATTTAAAATGCTAATTATTTATATTTCTTCGAGTATTGATACTGAAATTGTTGTAAACTTCTAAAAGCATATGATCTGTGAAAATGTTTAAATTAAAACATTCCATGCATTCCATTTTCCCAAAATAAATCTGTAACCATGTCAAATTCATATTGCAAAATCTTGCATTTTGGAATAATGCACTTTTTTAGGTTTAAAAAGTGAAAAAAATGGAAAGTGAAGATTTTTCCATGAAAATCTAAATTGCCAAAGTTTCATCTAAGTCACAATTAAGATCATGCAAAAATTTTAATTTAAAAAAGTTACAGACACTACATGAAAGGGCATGGAATTGTATTTAGCAAATGTATTTCTTTTTCTTGATAAATATGTGTATGCATATTTACAAAAAACAAACAAATCATCAATCGGGAGATAAGAAGCATTCAATTTAATGAAAAATGATGTTACATGATCCTACATGAAAATTTACTTTTTCACCTAAGAGTGTCACTTTTTAGAACCATTTGTGAATCATGTGACATTTATTTGTGAATTATGAAACTGATCTGAATCCATAAAACTAACCAATTATCATGACAGGAGTTAAGGCATGAGTAAAATGAATAAATAAATAAATAAATAAATAAATAAATACACATGATTAAAAGAACTTGGAGACCTAAACTGTGCACTGGACACTGTGAGGGAATTTGTGACTGCCTAACAGGAAGGCAAATCAAAGTTTGATTACATTTTATCAATGCTTCCCGCTCAAGCATTATAGAAATTTCTTTTGAAACGTTTCCCTTATAAAATTGTGAAGAAGGCTCCGGCACTTTAATGAACACCATGAAGTTCCAAAGATATCCTAAAAATTTCAAAGAAAGCAGCAGGAACAGGAACAAAATGAATAAATGTGCATTTATCAAGTTTATACTACTTCCTAGCCACATCCCTGTGAGGGATTTAAATGCATCTATCATGTTGTCACTAATTTCCTAAACCACACATGATCACATGGTCACAACATCCAATGAGACCGAATCATGTAATTACTATGTCCAATCAGATCGCATCACGCTCTTTCCAAGCACTCATCATGCACTTGTTACTTTGTCATTGCATCTGGTGGGTTGGTAAAAATAGCATGCCATGTGAAGTGCTTTCCTGATGCAAAGTAATGGTGTTATGAATTTGATCCATTGTTTTTTTCTGAACATGACATAGCTACAGTACATGTATGCCATAAACATGGTAAGCACCAGAAGAATGTAATATGAACTTAATGTGGTCTTCTATAATAAGGCATGGACATAGAATAGGCCTAAAGAGATATTTGTGAGGGGTGGCACGGTTGTGTAGTGGTTAGCACTGTCGCCTTGCACCTTCAGGGTCCAGGTTTGATTCCCGTCCAGACTTGATTCCTGCATGCAGTTTTGGTGGGTTTCCTCTAGCTGCTCCGGTTTCCTCCGACTGGAGGTCCAAAGAACTGCAGATTAGGTTAATTTGTATTCCCAAACTGCCCATAGTGTGTGAATGTGTGTCCTGGGTGTACCCAGCCTTGTGCCCTAAGTCTCCTGGGATAGGCTCCAGGCCCCTCTGTGACCCTGAATACAGGATAAAGCGGTATAGACAATGAGTGACTAAGTGAGGTATTTGTGAGAACTCCATTGACATTGCAACAATGCAGTGACCTTCCATTTACCAGCTAATCAATGCCATCTTTACTTGTCCTTATTAACTTCTCTTTTTTGAACATGTCCGTTCACGGAGAGAATATTACACCGTTACTGATTTCTATTGAGTTCTTTACAAGGTTTACATGTTACACATTTACTAGATGTAGTGGGAACTTGGTTTAGTTTGACAGACGTTTATTTAAGTGAAGGTTTCCTCAGTTTGTCTGCCCTTTATCCCGGGTGTTTCAGAGAGGCTTCAATTAGTATTCAACTCACATGGTGAGAATGCATATTTTAAACCCATCAACACTCTAAGACAATACTTTTTTCACCCCAAAGACAAGAAACCTATTGAGAATCAGTGTGGATTATTATACACCTATAGCAGTAGTAATGCTGATTATGTCAGGGAAATGGCTAGGACTCTAGGCACCATGTTTCAGGAACATACTGATGGAAATATTCTAGCTCAGTGACTACAGAACACTCGAGATGCGCAGGTCCCTACTTTTACAAAGAGGATGTGAAGGTTCTGGTGAGAGAAGCAACAGACAGCTCAATAAGAATCAGGGAGGCCATGAAGATCCACCAAGACAGAAGTTTTTCTGCAAATGTTGTCATACAGTAGGTCCACCATTAATCATCTTGCCACCATCTGAGATTGTGGGTTTCCTTCAGGTGCTCTGGTTCCCTCCCACAGTCCAAAGACACGCAATCTTGGTTGATTATGGTTTTTAAATTACTCATAGTGTGTGATTGTGTGCTTGTTCTCTGTGACCATGAACAGGATATCCTGTAAAGATAATGGATGGATGAATTATATAAAAGCAAAGCTTTGAGTTATCGACAGGTTGATATATTTTTGTCACAAAGTGCCAAACGTAAAGTAAAATGCTGTAGTTTACTATTATTCACTTTGCAGAAAAATTATCTCTTAACAAACTTCAATGTCGTAGTAATTGTTTTTACTTATTTGATCCAGGCTACCATAGATTAGTGATCATAAGGTCAGGAACATATGACTTCTGACCTTCTGACACTATGTCCCTCATGCACACACATACGCTACACACTTGTATTGTTGTATTGTATATACCATATTGTATCCTTTTTTCTTTCCATCTTACATAAGAACAGTCACACCACAAAACATGAACCGCTGATGTCCCGATGACAAATTGGAATTGATTTGAGGATTTTTCATGTCATGAACTTGGACTGCTGAAAAAGCCTTACAGGCATTAGCATTCTGAGTGATCTCTCCTTGGTGGTGAGGATTATTTCACACCCTGAATATAATCAATTGGTATTTTTCCTCATTTTCTTCCCACATTTATTTGCCCTTTTACCCACAGGGGTGCCATTTCAATATGACAATAGGAATACAGTAGAAATGTCCAGCATATGAAATTTTTTTTTAATTTGCCAGAACTGGAATCTGCGGTCTGCGGAGCTCAGGTGGTACAGTAGGCACTGGATATTGTGCAGACATAGGGACCAATGTTTGATTCACGGAGTAATGGGTCATGGGGAAAAGAAGTACAATATCCTAGTCATTCATGAGTTTAGGTATGAACTGGAAAAAAAAAAGTAGGGAGTGAAAGGTTTAATATTTTGGTGTAAGACTGTGAGCAAATAAAGCATGAGATTTAATGCAAATTAAGCATCATATGGCAGAAATAAATATCAACACGTACCAGATTATATAACATGTTACTATACTGTTGTTCTTGTTGCTGTTATTTTTTTTCTTCCTTTTTTCAGAATAATTATAATAACCATAGTTGACATGAAAACATGGAAAAACTGTTTCCTTCTAGAAGTGAATCTAAAACTTTTAAACCATTGGATTTTGTGCTTTTATGGTGTTTTGAGGAGTGTTCAATCCCCATTATTTCTTCTGAAGAACTGTGAAAACAATAGGCAGGCAGGACAGCTTGTGTAAACAAGAAGAACAACATGTAGTGTGTGTGTGTTTGTGTGTGTGTGTGAGGGGGGGGGGGGGGGGGGCGGGGGTCGTCCCGTTTTCCTGTGGGCGGCTTCGTCTCTGAAAGAATATGGCAGACCATAGAGGATGAACAAATGTGCTAGTGTGGTTATAAAATGAGTGTGTGTGGGGCTAACTGGGATTTCCTATGGGGCTATGTGTCAGAAAGAATATGCCAGGTCATACAGCATCTGCAAATGGTTATACGCTCTCTCTCTCTCTCTCTCTCTCTCTCTCTCTGTGTGTGTGTGTGTGTGTGTGTGTGTAAATCACAGAAAGTATAGTCTTGCTGTCTCTACTACCTGTGGGTGTGAAGGTGCACGCGTGCATGTGTGTGTGTGTGTGTGTGTGTGCTCATGTGAATCTGATTTTCCTCTTCATTTTCAGGGGATGCACAACACCTGCTGCTGTTGATGCATCTGATGGAGTCTATGTGTGTGTGTGTGTGTGTGTGTGTGTGTGTCTGAAAAAGAAAAGGTCAGACAGAGTTATGAGGGAATGTCAGCTGCCTATCTCTCAGTTTGATTTTCTCATAACCTCTAGAAATAAACATCAAATGCTTGAGGCAGACACACGCGCGCGCACACAAACGCACGCACGCACACACAAATATAAATGACTCCTATCTGAGTCACAAGGGTCTGATCAGATGTGAGAACGCAGCAGAACAGATAGACGAACAGCGCAGTCCTTGGGGAACGAACATGATGCACCTTGAAGCTCTGAACACCACATGCACATAAAAAAATGCTAATAAATAAATAAATTGATTATAATGCAAGTATATTAATTAAAAACAAATTGTATGTTTGAAGTGATAATTAAGTGATGAAAGGAAAATTACAGATAGATGTATAAGATGAAACTAGATTTTGATAAGCTTGATGAAGTGATGAAACAAAAAAAATACTTTACAATTTCTTTTTGAAGAAATGAGCTTTAAATGTGTAAAATATAATTTCCTATAATTTCAACAAAACAGTTTCTACAGCATTAGAAACTGTTTTGTTGCACAGCTGATGAAAGGTTTGTCTAAAGACTTTAAGTTCTATACATCCATTCGTCTATCCGTCCATCTAGGAACCTCTTTGGTCTAACTATTGACCATGGAGGTCAATGGTGACCATTGTATTTATTCCCATTTTTACAGCCGTGGTAGGACCTCCTGTCAGATAGATAGATAGACCAATAGACAGACAGACAGACAGACAGAAACTGTTGGCTACACAGTTATGAGAATTGATATATTAGAATATGATATACCTGTCTGTATGTTTTTGCCACTATATTACTGCAAATTGGGAAAAGCTCTTTGTTTTCACTGGACATGAGGCATCAATCTTGATGAGGAAACCTTGAAAGGAACGCAACTCTGGGTAGTGCTAAATATATAATATAATATATCAGTTTTGTGGTTGAGATGCGAAGGACGTCACAGAGATGGTCGTTGTTCATTTTGGTTCTTAATCTGCTTTTGTTCAGCGTCATCATGTACATGTATGTTGAGCCGAACAGATTCATCATTCTTTTTGTGTGGCGTCTCATCAGAGGAAACTTGGCTTGTTCCAAGCTCCGGTAGTAGTCAAGGAGAGAAGCTGATGCATTTTTATAAATAGATTTGCCTTAGGAAATGGAACAGATCTGTTTCTGTTTGTTGGCTGTGAGGTGATTGTTTGCCTTACATCTCAGGGAGTCCTCATGTTTGTCCTCACTCCATAATCTCATACTCCAGTACACTTTTACCGAATGGCAACTA
>JAQMYG010000011.1:19813436-19829142 GCA_030014215.1 Clariallabes teugelsi
TTTTGTGAAGCTGCTTTGAGACAATGTCCATTGTTAAAAGCGCTATATAAATAAAATTGAATTGAATTGAATTGAATGTTGATTCTTCAGAGACTAATCACATTGCATTTCTATAAGTTCTAATTGCAGACTCTCTTCCACTTCCACTTCTTCTGCATTTTATCATGAAGGGAGTCGTGAACAGCTGCAATATCAGCTACCATTGACATCGTTCTCAATGGTAAAAAATCTTGGAAGCACTAAGAAAATTCTCTCATGAGAGATGTGATACATATTTCCCAGACACATATTTCCCATTTTTTTGAGAGAGATCGGCCTTTGGAAACGCAGATCTGATTTAGGACAGTGTGGGGAAGTGCGCGACATTGAGGGTGCGCAACTGTGCCTCAAACAGTCAGAACTTCACACAGAATGCTTTCATATGTGCGTGAAGCTGCGGTACGAGTTGGTCTTTGCCTTGTAGGGTATTTTTTGAGTGTTTTGAGGTGTTCAGTGAGATCAACTAAAAACACCAGGTCTGCCAACCATAGAGGGTTACTCAGCTCCTGAAGAGGTCGGTCCTTTTCTTTCCAAAACTGGTCGATCTCTGATCTCAGAGAATAAAACCACCGAAGCACTGAGCCGCGACTTAGCCAGCGCACTTCTGAATGGTAGAGCAAGTCCCCATATTCAGCATCAACGTCAAGAAATGTAATACCACCACGTTTCATGTACAGGCCATATTCTGGTCAACTGCGGGCCAATTCAAAACCGATCGCGGGCCGCAGTTGACCCGCAGGCCGTAGTTTGGACACCCCTGCTTAGAGCTGGAAATAGCTGGAAATTGCTTATAGCGAGTTCAGTACTGTATGGGGATGTGGCTATAATTCCTAGTGAAGTTCCTGTAATGTGCAAGCGGTGTTGATAAATGACAAATAAATGGTGTGCACAGTTCACACAGACAGATGCAGCTCTTCCATATGTTGGTGACAAGTTATGCATAGATTTTCAAGGATCAGGCATCAGGCACTTGCTGAATGAATGCAGTGGGCTCTGAGCCACATCCGGCAGGATCTTTTTCACAGACGTAGAGCTTTCTTTAAAACACTAGTGCCATTCAAATATTTAACTTATCTCCAAAACAACAACAAACAGTAGTGAGGACTTCATGAACTTTTTCAATAACAAAATCGTAAATATTAAGCAAAAAATTCAGGCTTTGAAACCAGACAATTTAAGTGATACAGATGATAAACTAACCATGTCACATCAGAACCTAGAATACTTTAATCCCCTTGAAGAGAATGAACTAATTTCACACATCTCTTCTTCAAAATCGTCAACCTGTGAATTATTTCTTATACCGACACATTTTCTCAAGCAGATAGTACCAGCAATAACATGTTAAAATGTTGAAAATAATTAACTCTTCACTCAGCAGTGGGTATGTTTCAAATCCTTCAAATTAGCAGTTATTAAACTGCTAATTAAGAAACTTGACCTTGACCCTTGACAGCTGTCCAATTACAGGCCGATATCAAATCTCCCCTTTATCTCTAAGATTCTGGAAAATGTAGTAGCGCAGCAGCTATGTTCATATCTACATAGAAAAATCTGTCATAAACTATCTGTATAAGTCAGGATTTAGGCCTCCCCACAGCACAGAGACAGCTCTTGTTAAAGTAGTAAATGATCTCCTATTGGCCCCTGATCAGGATTGTGTCACTATACTGGTGTTACTCGACCTCAGTGCAGCTTTTGACACCATTGATCATAGTATTCTCCTTCACAGATTAGAAAATGTAGTAGGAATTAAGGGAACGGGCCTCTCCTCTCCGGGATCAGTCAGATCCTATTTGAATGATTGTTATCAGTTTGTAGATTTAAATGGTGATTATTCTGCATGTTCTCTAGTGGAGTTTGGTGTTCCACAGGGTACAGTTTTAGGCCCACTGCTTTTTTTCTCTTTACATGCTTCCTCTGGGCAACATAATTTGTATGCATGATATTGGTTATCATTGTTATGCTGATGACACACAGTTATACGTCTCAGCAAAACCAGATGAGAAAAAACAGTTTACTAAATTTGAGCAATGTGTGCAGGACATAAAAGACTGGATGTTAATTAACTTCCTTCTGCTTTATCCTGATAAGACAGAAGTTCTAGTCATAGGACCACAAGCAGTTAGATGCAAGCTTTTTGATCACATTATAACTTTAAATGGCCTTTCTGTTCCATCAAGTGCAACAGTAAAAGACCTTGGTGTGATTATAGATTCCAACCTTTCATTTGAAGCTCATGTAGATAATATTACCAGGATAGCATTCTCAGAAATATTGCCAAGATAAGGAATATATTGTCACTAAATGATGCAGAAAAACTTGTTCAGAATTCAGCAGCGAGAGTCCTCACTAGAACCAGAAGATACGAGCACATCACCCCTATCTTATCCTCACTGCATTGGTGAAATTTCCCATCGATTTTAAAATACTACTTTTGACATATAAAGCATTTAATGGTCTCACGCTGCAGTATCTGAGTGAACTGTTAGTGTCTTACAATCTGCCATGCCTATTTCGATCAAAGGATGCAGGCTGCTCGTCAGTACCATGTATTATGAAAACTACAGCAGGGGGCAGAGCTTTGTCTTACAAAGCCCCAAAGTTATGGAATAGTCTTCCAATTAATGTTTGAGACTCAGACATAGTCTCAGTGTTTAAGTCTAGGCTAAAAACCTATTTATTTAGCCAAGAATTTTTTGAGAATTATTTTTAGCCAAGCAGATCTGGGGGACTCATGGACATAGAGTATTCAACCTACTCACATTGATCACTCAGGTTTGTTGACATGATTGGTTGCTTTACATCTCAGGGAGCTCTCATGTCCGTGTTTCCTTCTGGCTCTCCCTGTTAGTTATGCTGTCATAGTTAGTTCTGTCAGAGTCCCTGCTTGCACTGTGCACTAAATATACATTCACTTTATACATTGTGTGACAGTGACCATACCTAACTGCCATCTCTCCTTCTCTTCTGCTCTCTTCTCTTCTTTCTCTCTTCTCCTCTCTCTCTCTCTCTCTCTATTCCTCTTCCTGTCTCTCTGTCGAGATATACATGTCGCTCCTGAGCTGCCATTGATCCATCCCCGTGCTACCCTCTCGACCTGTCTGGGTGTCCTGCTTCTGGTTGGAGATCTCGTCGCATGGATGCCCTGTGTGGTCTGCTTGGGATGAGTGTGGTGACTGGGGACGGTTCCACTTTTCCACGAAGACGGTCCTGGCCTCGGTTGATGCTGACAGCTCTTCTCTGAGGACTCATGACTGCAGTCGCTTGATAGTTCAGGACTGGAGTTTCCTAATGAAGTTCCTGTAATGTGCAAGCAGTGTTGATAAATGATTGTGTGCACAGATTGTGTGCCCTATTCAGTCTGTCTGGCTTACCTCAGACAGAAGAAGCTACATGAGTAGTGAAATGTTTCTACCTAACTAGAAAGAAGTCCAAGTTTGACATGAATGGCCTTTATAATTTGTCTCTTTTAAATGTGTACTGCTTATCTGGAAGTTGAATCATGTCAACTGGACTTCTTTCTTGTTAGATAAAAAAATTTCACTGCTCATCTCAGACAGAAGAAACTACATAAGTCAGTAAGTTCCTCATTTTTGAGTACTCCAAGGTCAAAGGATCCTCCCCTGTCTGAAAAGGCTCATTACGTTAACAAAAGAGAAGGTGAAAATAGGAGGAAGAGTCGTTAGAGAGTGGGGTAGAGACGGAGAGCTGTTAAGAAGAAACAGCAACAGGGAGAGATTAGGGATTGTCGTTAATTTGTAACAACCAGAGAGAGTAAGGGAAGTCCTTAAGTGTGTCTTTCCTTTACAGGTGGACCTGTGAAGAGGTCTTGATCTTCCTGGGGATGAATGAAAGAGCAGCATAAAAAATTAGGAGACAGGTTGTGTCAAAGACCTCCACCTCTGTTGAGAGAAGAATTTTCCACTTGCATGTTGATGGCTTCTTGTAGACCTTCCTTGAATTCTACTGTATAGTAAAAAGGGATAATTACTTATGTTTATTTCAACACAATTATGAGCATTGCTTAAAGTTTCAACCTAACTGAATATTTGTCAGAATATTTAGGGCATTATGACACCATAGTGTGTGAAGGGATCTCTTGTTCTTCTAAGGATTATTAGGGCCCAAGCACTATGACAAACACTTTGACATCATACTGTAGATCTGACAGTGCTGATGCACTAATATTGTTAATGTCATGTGAAGGGCACTATTGTTCTTTTAAGGATTGTTTTCTGAGCTATTGTTACATCACATTATGACACATTTGCCCTTTAAATGCATGTGCCCACTGCGCCCACTGTCTTTGTGGTGTGCCCAGGCGGCGATGGCACAGGTGCTTGGGCCCGACCATTGTTGCTTTGCAACTACAATTGTATTTATTATTTATATTCCAAAAAATGTGGAGGACATTCACAATAAAAAGAGTTATTGTAAATGTCCTCCAAACTTTTTAAATGGTATACAAAGAAAAAACAAATCATCATACTAATTCAATTCAGCAAATGAATGAACAGGAACTTGAGTATGAGCATTAATATTTTTGACAAGAAAATAAACTTTCCTTTATGTTTCTTACTGCAGTTACTGCTAGTAGTACTACTAGTACTATTTCTTAAAAATTGCTGTCTTAAGGCTATTCATGAAAGAACTTCCACAGTCATCTTTATGGTTTCTTTGTGCTACCATAAACATTCATCTCTGTGTGATCTTTAAACCATTCCTTCCCTTCCTTAGCAGCACTGAGAGATTTCAGGTGATGAAAGCTCTAAGCGGAAGTGAGGCATCAGGCAGGTCCAGAGAGCAGAAGGAGTCAGGATGACTGATATCACAGGAGTAGCCTGTGTAGCTCATGATTTCAAAGTGTATCACTGGTGACAAATAATTTGTGCTAAAATGTGTTAATCCATTATTGTCTTATTGTATTAAACAATTTTACTATTGTACTGATTGCACCACACCAAATACTTCACCTTAATTGACAATAATGACATTCATATTTGGCAAAAAAAAATAGTGGGACATGACACAACTCAGAAATCATGTTTTGCTAGGTTTGCCAACCAATGCATGCAAGAAGGATTCTAAAATACACTTCTCAAGTCACATGCATGATCATACATATAAATGTGTGGTAGCACGGTCAGCAACAGGAACAGGAACATTTTATATAGGCACAATAATAACAACATAAGGATAATTTCATAAACTGCCCAAAATACTGAATAGAAGCACAGCACCCACTTAGTGATGAGAAATTCAGGTGGCTATGTAAATCCAGTAACTCAAGTGCAGTGCCGTCATGCATGGATGGCCCCAGCAGGAAAAGACAGGGAACTGTGCTAATTAGTGGAGACAGATGTTTGGAAAATGGAATGTAATGAGTGAATAAACACATTGACATATTTATCCTTTTTTTCATGAACTTGGAAAATAAAATATAACCTATAAGAAGAAAGTGGTCAGTTTTTTAGAGCTCCTCCTAATGGTGAAAATGGTGGTTTTCAAAGGAGCTTGGGTTTTCATAAGTCCCTGTAATTTAAACCATGCATGCAAGCTCTTCTTTCTGTCAAGACATTGAGGTTACTGTCTTATAGTTTACTTAAGTTGACTGCTATCAAGCATGCAGTTTTTATAAGTTCACTTCAACATGCTTTACAAGCTCAAAGGGAACGCTCTTAGAGAATGCTTGCAATAAAATTATGATCCCCAGGAAACATGCACCACATGCAATTTTATTATACAGTCATGTGAAAAAGGTAGTATCTCCTCTTTTAATGTTATTTGTTTTGTGCATAATATAAATAAGCATATTGTAGTTGGTCTTAGAATTAGGCAAATACAACCACAGATGAAGAAAACACAACTTTTCTTTTTACTGTGCCATTATTGGCATTCATCATAAATTAAACCAAAAAAAAAAAACCCAAACTTGTGAGCAATACTAAGTACCCACTTACTGCTTTGACAGAAGTTAGGAAAGTAAGTTGCAGCCAGGTAATAATCATCCCCTGATTAACTGATCACCAGCAGGTGTGGAGAATTCTATAAAAGTAGAAGTTTTGGCAGTTTGCTGATCTGGAGCATCCTGGTGTGTGTAAATGCCAAGAGGGAAAGACATAAGCAATGGTCTTAGAGGAGCAATTGTTGCTGACATCAATCTGGAAAGGGTTATAAAACCATTTCCAAAAAATGTTGAGATCAGCGTTCTACAAATGAGAAAGATTATTCAGTGAAAAGCATTAAAGATATTAGCGAATCTTGGCCATATCCCAGACCTTACAGGGATCACTGAGCATGTTAAATGTCAAAGTCCATGACAGCACAATTAAAAGAAGACTAAACAATTACAGTTTGTTTGGAAGGGTTGCCAGGAGGAAGCCTCTTCTGTCTAAAATAAACACGTAAGCACAAAACTGCATCTGAACACAGCCTTCTGGAAAAATGTCCTATGATGACGTTTGAAGAGATGAGACAAAAGTGGAGTTGTTTGGTCTTAATGCCCAGAACCATAGGAAAACCAAACAGCATTTCAGCAGAAATATCTTTTACCCTCTATCAAGCAGAGTCGTGGAGTGGTAACGGGACCTGCGAACCTTGTAGTCAATAAGTTGACCATGAATCCTCTGTGTAACAGAGCATTCTAGAGGCAAATGTGAGGCCATCTGCCTGTCAGCTAAAGCTTGGCTCAAAACATCATGCAACAGAACAATGATTTGAAGTTTGCCAGTAAATCTAGTTCAGAATGGCTGAGAAATAAAAGAAGTCCATCTGAACCTCGCCAATCCTTTCAAAAATCTGGCATTCCAGCAGGGGAATATAATAGGATAGCCAAAAGTTAACTTGGGCATGAGGACACCCAACACTAGACAAAAAAGCAAACCCGAGAGACTGAGGGTAGCAGCATTAAAAACATCCCAATTTAACAAAACTCCCTATGCTCATTAAAACTAGAGATGCCAAACATGTACAAGTAGATGAATTTTATTTAGTCTGTCTGCCCTGAACCTGCTACTGTTGATTACAGCAGATGTTGCTGATCAGATCAGACCAAAAGTTCACTCAGGTACTTTATTTATGACTTATTAATCTTGTTAATGTACTAAACAAAAACATTTAATATTTTTTCTTCTCTTATTGAATGTGGATGCATATGTTCATCTAGTAACATGAAGCTTTTCTACCGCTAAGTTATTTTGAAACAGTCACATTCTAAATTATGGGTGGTCTATTAATGTGATCATTGTAGCATGGTGCTAACCTCCCTCCCAGTTATTTTCTTTAAAAGTGGGGCAACGTTGGTTCTAAGTAATCAGAGTGAAGCAGTCAAAAAAAATCTTGAAGATTAAACTAAGATAAAACTGGGTACAGGAGGAAACAGGATTGTATATTTATGACCGTTGCCAAGCAATAAATTATGACTAGGATTGATTTTAAATGAATTGATGTAGGAATCAGGGATCATTGCAGATGACTGTGTTTTATATGCAGGCCAAATGTCAATATTAAATGAATGGTGTGTAATGAGTCCCCTGATTGACGCCTACTGATACAGACATGAATGCTGCTCTCAAAAGATATGTCCGTATCAAAATGAATTACATTATCAAAATGAATGTTGAAAGTTAAAAGTTTAAAATAACAGCTTTAATCCTCTGTTTTAAAAAGTTATGCCTGGGAAAAATGAACTACTTCTAAATTTCCAAGTATAGTATTATGATTTATGTACAGAAACTAATATTGGGTGGTACTGTAGGTTTCTCGTCTGCCTTGTGAGAGGTCAGGGTTCAATTCCCAGCTAATGCCCACACACCAACCACTGAATGCAATGCTGGTCCCATGCCTAGATAAAATGAAAGGGTTGCCCAGGATGGGCATCCAGTGTAAAACCTGTGCCAATTTGTGTGCGGATTGGCTGGACTTCTTGACGTGAGAAGAAGCATCACTGTTCAAGCTTAGCCCCTTCAAGACATCAGAATTATACCACAAGGCATGCCTGTGTCCCACCCATCATCTACATCTGGCATTGAACACTGAGAGATGGATCAGCCTGCTTTTTCTGGTGTTGAGACCATTCAATCTGGATCTGAATCAATGGAATGTCAAACGAAAACCAATAACTAGGAATCAAACTGCTATACTTTTGGGGAACATACAAAGACAAGCAGATGATATTGTCTTTAAAGGGCTTAAATTAAACATAAAGGTGAAGACAAATAATATTGATGGTCAAAGTGGGGATGACAGCATTGAGCATTTGCCACATGTTCAAAATATAACTAATGACAGTGCACTCATTCTCACATTGTCTATACCGCTTAATTCTGTACACAGAGTCCAGGTGGGCCTGGAGCCTATTACAGGAGACTTAGGGCATGAGGGGGGGGTACACCCTGGACAGGGTGCCAATCCATCGAAGGACACATATACATACACACTATGGACAATTTGGGAACGCCAATTAGCCTAATCTGCATATCTTCGGACTATAGGAGGAAACCGGTGTACCCGGAGAAAACCCACCAAACGCAGGGAGAACACGCAAATTCTATGCACACAGACATGGGAATCGAACTCAAAGGCGACAGGGATAACCACTAACGCACCGTGCTGCAACTGACACAGTGCAATAACATAGAAAAGACTTGTATGGCTTTACAAGTTACTATTGCAATTGAAGTCATTTACTAACCTTTCAAAAGTCACTGAATGCAGAGTGCAATGGTACAATTATGTAGACGACAGCCTTGTTTGATCTGAGCTTAATCTGAAGTAGATTTGCAGCTACGGTCATGTTACCCATGAGCAGCATCCCCAACATATTCTTCTCATATGCCTTTTGTTACGAGCCCTGGTCTAGGGTTCAGGGACGCAACAAAGAAAGTAATAGAAAATAAATAAACTTTACAAAAATAGTTCAGTGCGTGGTCTTTTATTTTTATACACACACAAAGACACACACACATATAGGAAGCTCTGGGCTTCAGGGTTAGGCCAAGGCCAAAACAATAAACAAACCCCCCCCTCTATCTCCACCCTTAAACTAACTAAGCTATGAAAATTAATATAAATCAAAATACAACAAACTAAACTAACTATTCTAACTAACACAAAAATAAACAGGAGAAAACGGGGGACAACAAAAATGGCAGCCAAACCCCTACTGCTTCCCGGAACTATATACAAACAAAAAGAAAAGATATTTACAATATATACAACAAAACTATATACAACAGCGGGAGGAACACTTCCGTCCACACTGGTAACGAAAGGAAAGAAAACAAAAGAAACCAACAAACAGGGAAGGAGAGAGCGCAGGGCGCGACACACACAGGCTCTCTCTCCCAAACAAACAAACAACAAACACACACCACTCGCTCACTCACAACTCTCAATCAAACAATCATTCAAACAATCACTCAGTCACTCAAACAATCACTCAGTGGTGATTTCTTTGTATGTGCTGCCGTTCTCACATAAGCAACAACTATGGAAAGTTGTCGCTATGAGCAGTTGTTCTCTACTTCAAGTTCCCATCTACAAATTTTACAAGATTAAAAACATTTTGCTAACCTCTGCCAAGAACATAAAAAAACTGCTTTTTTAGCAGCTTAAAAAAAGATATAGTTGTCACAGGTAACTCTTCAGGCCAGACATCCTAGTATTTTTCATATAAACTGATGAAGTTTTCCAAGTAAAATGTGTCATTGAAGAGGACATGTTGGAAATGATATGTGATTGTCATGCGCACTCGCTCCGCGGCCGGCACTAGGACCGGGAAGTAGTGCGGCCGCGATTCAGGAAGCATAAAAGGAGGCAAGATGGCACTGCACATCTCTCAGTCATTGAGTCTGCCAATGCCGTTTCCGACGCTTCACCGGATCTTTTGTGAGTACTCACCACTTTGGGTCTTCTTCCTGATTGAGTGTGTGTTGCTAGAATGCGGGTTTAATTGTGCAAACTCTTGCTCTCGGTGTGAGTGTGTTCTAATAATAACTCGCGTGGTTATCCTGCCTGTTCGCGCTACTTCCGCGTTTGGGTTTCCATCTTCGTTCTGGAGGTGGACGCTTCGGATGTGGGTGCCGGGGCTGTGCTCTCCCAGCGATGTCCCGACCAGAAGCTTCACCACTGTAGCTTCTTCTCCAAGAAATTTGACCCCACTCACACCAAGGCCAACGCCCTCTCCCAACAACATGAGGAAGACGTCCCCCGGGCGGACCATGCGCCTGTCCTCCCACCATCTAAGATCATTGCACCCCTCCGTTGGGACTTGGAAATGAGGGTTCACCAAGCACAGGCTGCGGAGACCAAACCGGCAGGTGCGCCGCCTGGGCGACTCTAGGTCATTCAATGGCATCCTCCCCCCACTCCGGACACCCCGGCACTCGTCGCACCCTACAATTCATTCAGTGCGCCTTCTGGTGGCCATCCATGGCGAGGGATGTCGACAAGTTCGACGGGGGAGTTTCAGCCACTTCCTGTCCCCCGCTGTCCATGGACGCACATTGCCATTGACTTCATCACGGGCCTGCCAGTCTCCGAGGGAAAGAACACCATCTTGACCATCATCGATCGGTTCTCCAAAGCCGTGCACCTGGTGGCCCTCGCCGGACTCCCGTCAGCTAAGAGCACAGCCGAGCTCATACTAGAACACGTAGTCCGCCTGCATGGGTTCCCAAAAGACATTGTCTCGGACAGGGGGCCTCAGTTCACTGCCTGGTTCTGGAAGGCCTTCTGCTGTCTGATCAATTCCACCTGCAGTCTATCATCTGGATACCATCCTCAGACTAATGGTCAGACGGAACGGACCAACCAACAACTGGAGCGCTACCTGAGATGCTTCGTCGCCGATCGGCAGCGCTCCTGGGCCCGCTACCTCATTTGGGCTGAACTGTCCCACAACCTTCACATATCATCCGCCACCAACTTAAGCCCATTTGAGGTATGCCACGGTTTCCAGCCTTCGATGTTTGACCACCAAGAACTGGAGGTTGATGTACTGTTGGCCCAACAGTTGGTCCGCAGGTGTTGACGGCTGTGGGACCAAGCGAACGCAGCCATCCAGCACTCCAACACCCGCTACACGACTCAGCATCGCCGTTGACACCCTCCGGGACGATTGTACAATATAGGTGACAAGGTATGGCTGTCAACAAAAAATCTGCACCTCCATACGGAATCCCGAAAACTCTCACCCCGCCCCTTACCGCATCACTCTCTGGATCAACCCTGTCACCTACCGGCTCCAGCTGCCTGCGGTGCTCCAGATCCATCCGGTATTCCACACCTCACAGCTCAAGCCCTTCACTACTTCCCCCATGGGAAGTAGTGAACAAATTAACAAATGAACAACTGACAAAAAGTCTGAATATGGAAAAAGTTTGGATTTTATAAAGCAATTACTAAATGTTTATGATGAGATGCAGATCTTGGAATTTGTGCTCTAATGAAGTCCAAGTATCCTTATATTCACCGTTCTTACAACAGATGTCATAGGGCAAAAGTTTGGCCAAAAGAAACAAGATTTTTAAAATGGCTCAGATGAAATTGAATCAAGGATTGCAGCAGTGGTTAAAAGACATTGTCAGTGACTTATGGTTTGTGTTTAAAGAAGCCAACACTTGCATTGAGTTTGTCAGCATCTGGAGTGGCGTCCTGCAGCACATAATAAATCAAAATCACTGGATACTCCTGCATGGTGATGGCCTGCCATGATATCTGCATGACCTCATTCTAGATGAAATGAGAGAAAAGCTGTGGCTGGATCCACTAGAGCATGCTCAAGGACTTGTCAATTTTAGTTCTGAACAAACAGCCCCTTGGAAAAAGTTAGAAGACTACTTGAACTTTTGAAGAACAGCACAGCTTGAGGGATTCCACCAGAACATCCTAATGTTCTGTGCAAAGAGCTTTTATTATTCACCTCCAGTCTATGAGTTCGAAATCTCCCTGCAGCCATCGACCATAATATGAACGTGGGCAGAGAATTCATGATTAGTGCTGATGGGACTGTCAGATTGAAGATGCTGTACAACAAGAGAAGTGGAAAAAGAACTGCCTGCAAATCTATGTGAAAGATGTTCTCACCAATGCACAAGTGATCTGCATCAATGAAAAGACTAGAAAAAAAAAAAGAACTAGATGCACATGATTCAAGAAGGATCTCATCTCACATTAGTTGAGCACACCCAACCAACAAGTAGTCATTCAAGAGAAAATATTGCACAAGTTTATTACGCCTCTGGGGAACTGCATGATGCAAAATCTCAATTTGTTAATGAATGTGTCAAAAAAAAAAAAAAATCTTTTTAATGCACATAGTCAGTTTTCTTTTTAATGCATTTTCAGCTACAATGTGACATTTTAATGCACTTGAATTTGTATACTATAGTAATTTTTTTGTTCCATGACCAAAATGAGAAGGGACTATATAAAAAAATATTATACATTGTGCAATTAAAAGGAGACTCATTTGGAATGGGAAAAAAAAAAAAAAAAACTTTAGATGTGATAACACTTTCATAGAAAATTCTACATACAGTACAAGCACCTAAAAGTATTGTGGAATGTAATGTGTAAATCAAATTATGAATGTTTTAAACATCAAATACCAATTTTCACATCCTAATTTAACAAAAAATTAATTATCTTTAAACTCCTGAGAGCATTGTATTTTTTCTGAACTGTTTCTCTAAATTTGAATTAATTAATTAATCAATGTTATCAAACAGACTTTTGGCAAAGAATAATACCTAACACGCCTCATGTGAGGATCACACATGGATATATACCGAACACTAATACCACCACCAAGTGAATTAACTATCACTGATTATCAATTCTATACCAGTAAACTGGTGACAGGATGATGGGCACCCAGGGCTCATCACTGTGGTCCAAAGGCTAGCATATCTGGTCCAATCTCACAGAAAAGCCAATGTAGCACAAATTGCTGAAAGAAAGTCAATGCTGGACATGATAGAAAAGCATCAGAATGCTCAGTGCTTCACAGTCTCTTGCATATGGGGCTTAGCATGCAAAGAGTTCATGATCTGGCCTCCAGATTCCCTGGATCTTAAGCTGACTGAACATTCATGGAATCCACTGGACAAACAAGTCGGCTCCATGGAGGGCCAACCCCACAACTCACAACATCAAGGATCCTCTGCTAATATCCTGGTGCCAGACACCACAGCATACCCCTAGAGGTCTTGTGGAGTCATGTCATGGCCAGATCTGCCCTTGTAGCAAAAGGGGAACCTACACAATAGTGGGCTTAATGTTTTGAGTTTTAATGTTATGGCTGATTGATGTACAGACAATGTAGTTCGGCAATGTTCTCATATGAGGATACTGTAAAGTAGAGAAAACAAACCAAAAATGTAAAATTTCTTTGTGACATGAAAAATTGCTCACTATTTTCTTACATTTTTCACATGTCATGATTTAAGATGTTGCATGCAGAGATGCACTCACACAAAAGCAGTTTCAAGATTTCCCATATGGTCTTTGACCAAATGGGAAATAAATTTAAACAGCTTTTAATTTAAAACAAAATAAATTAACATAAACAGACAAATTCTCAAGTATATTTCGAGGGTGTTTCCTTACATAAATAAAATATATTTAAAAAAAAAAAAAACACCTTAAATCTTTGGGTATAACATTGGTTGTTTTCTGTCCATCCTCATGCTTCCACATTATACATAAAAAAAAACATTCTTATTTTAATCTTGTCATACACACAGGCCAACAATGTTTAACAACAAGTCCCACTACATTTTATATGTCATAACTGATAACAGATTATTATATAATAACAGCTATATACAACAGAAATTATTCTGTACATTTGTCAACACAAATCAGAACCAAGGAACCAATAAATTTAACTTGAAGCATGTCGTATTTCTTCTGATAAAGACAGGTTTAAATATTTCAATCAAATACAATTCTAGTAAATATCTTTAAGTGGTAATACAGTTGTAGAATGCTGGAAAATATGTCTGTCACATTAGATAAAATGAGAACTTCTCCTCGAAGAAAGGTTTCAAATAGAACATGAAATGTTGCCTAAACAAAATTACATTAGATTGTTATAACAGCTTAACACAAAAAAGTTTACACATTACACATTTTTTTTTACTCACTCTCACTCATTTACAGTACTTATTGTCTATACTGCTTATCACCGGGTCACAGGGGGCCTAGAGCCTATCCCAGGAGACTTGAATTGAGTCCAGGCCCTAGAGGTGCAAAGCGACAGTGCTTACCACTAAGCCACAATGCCACCCCACGTTTTTTTTAATATCATATAAAAATTATTTAAAACTTTATCCCCAAATGAAAAGGCTTGAATTGCCTCTTGACTTCCACACACACACACACACACACACACACACACACACACACACACACACACACACACACCCCACACACAAACAATCACGTCACCCCCACCACACAGTCTATATCACCCCAGTCTGTTGGCTGCATCTGCCTCGACATCATAAACTAAAATGTTCTACTGCATCATTCTGGCTAAGGCAAGCACCTCATTATCAAGAGATATCAGAACTTGAAAATCATGAAGATCTCTCTCTCTCTCTCTCTCTCTCTCTCTCTCTCCACGCACATTATTGAAGCAAATTTGCTTCACAGTCGACATAAAATTTCAGATGGAAACTTCAATTTTAATAAATCAATTTTTTATTATGTGATAATATATTGAATTATTTACTTGTAACAGAGAAATGCAGTTTTCTTTGCCACAACACACACTCTTTACAACTGTGCACATCTTACAACACTTTGTGTAGAAGTTTTTTTTTTATATATAGAATGGGGTTTTAGCACCAGATCCTGGGTGATATCCACCTGGCTGTCCAACTGCTGGTCAGAGGATATCCATCAATGCCCTCAGTTACTTCTTTAGAACATTCCAAAGCACCCACCTCAGTCTCTTCACACCTACAAGTATTTCTTGCAACAAGTTCAAATGGCTTGTCAAAGTATTTACTTTTAAACAACTAATGTAAATCCCATAAGAAATTTTATCATGGTATAGGTACCATTGTAGAGGTCTACCATGGTATATACTGTAGTTATATGGTATTTTTGCTGAAATAGTACACTATGGTACATGGTTCTACCATGTATCCTTGTACAGGTATAGTACTGTGCTTTAGAAAACATACCAGTATAACTGCATGTTATACATATTATGGTACTGCCTATACTATATCATACTACTTTAGTAGTATGTACTAACATATCCAATATGGTACCCAAAAGGTAGGCCCAAAAAATTAACATTCATTCACATTTGTAAATGAATTCTTTGTGACCTTTTATTGCCAAACAAAGTCATGCTTGGCTATCTGTACTGGTGGGGCACCTTCCGTAATAAATTAAATGAAAGAAATTAGTTCCCCATAACACCGGGGCAAGCTGACGGGGGATAATCAGCTTGCCCCACGTCAAAACAGGGGACTGAACTGGAGGTGAGAGGGCCTCAGTGGAGGCTCCAGTTCGCCAGCGAGCCTCAGTGGAGGCTTCAGTTCGCCGGCGGGCCTCAGTGGAGGCTCCAGTTCGCCGGCGGGCCTCAGTGGAGGCTCCAGTTCGCCGGCGGGCCTCAGTGGAGGCTCCAGTTCGCCGGCGGGCC
>JAQMYG010000011.1:19829242-19839562 GCA_030014215.1 Clariallabes teugelsi
AGTTCTGTTTATAGCACGCTCCAAGTAAAGCCAACTTCCTTTGTTCATGTTTGTTTGGTTTTTGTTATTAAAGACTGTTTGCCACCTTATCCCCTCTGCGTCTATGCCTTGCCACACCTCATGCCCACAGTCCAACATCCAACAGTTCGTGACAGTTTACTGGATTATGCTTTTGGCGTATCTGGCTGACATTTTCTATAAGTTGAACATATTAAATGTTGTTAGTGAAAGGAACAGGGCAAACAATTTTAGACTTAAAGAAGAAAGTCACAGTGTTTAAGGAAAAAAAGTCAGCTGTGGGAAACCAAAATCAAGGATGGCAAATTTCGTTTTCCTCAGATGATCGCATGAGAAATCATTTGTGCACCCTCAAAGTCAGCCTGGACAAATACTTTCCAGAGTTTAGCACAAAATAGAATGACTGGATCATGCAAGTCTTTCAAGTGATGTCAGAACAGAAACTCATACTGTACCATTGATGAGACTTGAGAACAATCCATTGAACTGTAAAGTCACAGATCTGTGGAGACGCAGTTCAACAGCTAGTCAGCACATATGTTGTGGTTGAAAATGCAGCAAGACTTTTAAATTATGGCAAAACAAGTATTGAAGTACTGTCTGCTATTTGGCTCTTAATATATACTATACTGTGTGAACCTGGATTCCCTTCACCGGCCATCCTGAAGCCAAAGTAAGTAGGCATAGCGTTTACAATAAAATGAGCGAACTGAAATGCATTAATTTTTCATTATTGATTATATTTTCACCCAGTTAATAATAGACAATTGAAGTTTTGCAAAAAAATATATTAATAATAAGGATTTCTCCTCTTTGACCAAATAGACAAAGATGTATTACGGTATATAGCTTTATCCAGGAAGTTTAAATATTTTAAATACTTAACTGGTGCAAGTCTCTGTTGAACAAAGTATATTAAATCCCATTTCAGTTCTCAGGTTGTACAGCATAAAATATGGATTTTAGATGTACATGAGCTACTGCTTCGCAGTCCTACTTCCGACGTCAATATGCTATGCATTGTCACTCATTCTCTATACCACTTAGCGTGTACATGGTCACGAGGGGCCTGAAACCTATCCCTGGAAATTTGGGACAGGGTACCAATCCATTGCAGCACACACAAGCAAGCACACACACACTTATACACACTAACGATGGTATAGTGGTTAGCACTGCGGCCTTGCACCTCCAGGGTCCAGTGTTTGTTTCCTGCCTCGGATCTGTGTGTGTGGAGATTGCATGTACTCCCCATGCTTGGTGAATTTCCTTCAGATCCGGTTTCCACTGACAGTACAAAGACATGCAGATTAGTCTAATTGGAATTCCAAATTGGAAGTATGGTGATGTCTTAAGTACACTGACAGACATTATTTGGAATCTGCCCACCCATTTCTGAATAGCATATGAATAATCCACCACTACTGTACATGACAATTGATACTGACAATTCATGACAATTTTAAATACAATACAACGCATGAAATGCCATTTTGCTAAGCCAGCTACAGGATAATAATTAAAAAAATAATTTAAAAAAATGTTATTGCTTGAGACAGCTTTCGTACACCATTAGAAAAGTGCCTAGTCTATAATTGCCATTCATATACTATCATTCTTTTTATTCATTTGCTTACCATATTTTATCTAAATTTTTGTAGCCAACATTTTATGCATATTTACAGTGATTATAAAATATAAAGGCTTTCATGCTGCCTGTTAATAATAGTTTTACAAACACCCTATTTCCATGGCTTTTATTTGAACACACAAGATCTTATATAAGTTAATTAGCTAACTTAGCCTTATATTTTTCAAAGAAGCTGAAATGACATAGCTACCCTTATTACCTTATGATCTGATTAAAAGGCAAAATTTTAAATAAAGGCAATAAGAAATAGCTGCTTACTGTATTAATAACCTATATACTGTAATTAGTGACACCATATTAGTGCATGGAGTGCTAATTCAGATCTTATTGTCAGCTACTAAATTAGCTATTTAATGATGGCATACAAGTCATATCTTAATCATACTTTTACAAGATACAATATGGCATATCCATGAAACCTTACTGCTCCTCAAATAAATAAATAAACAATAATAAAACACTTTTAGATTGGACTAATAAATTCTCGAAATAATTTTGTGAATATATATTTGGTCTTATTATAAAATAAATAGCAAAATTATTTAATATAGCAGGACTATGTGATCGGTTTAATTCAATGGTAAAGGCAAATCTTACATAGAATGAAAAGAGGTCCTTCAAAGTAAACAAGAGAGTTTGTTTTTGCACTGAGTGCATATGTCATTATCTTCCATTTATCACATGCCACCCTGTTCTGGATCAGTGACTAATGGGAGGAAAACGAGAACCTCATAATGGCTTTGCTCATCACATTAATGAGAGAAAAATAAAGTGCGATAAAGACAGATGATCTCTAATTGGATGGAGACTAAATGGCGCATCACCTCTTCGGTGCTCGTCTTCATTTGTTTGCAGCCCAGACACGGCCTTGTTAGTTCGGGTGCATGTTATTAGCTGTATGATATGACTGATTAAATCATTATTGGCCATAATTAAGGACAGATCATGCGCTTTAATAAAACTGCTGCAATTACATTGTTCTCTGTGTGTGTGTGTGTGTGCGTGTGTCTGTGTGTGTGTGAGAGAGAGGGCACATGAATCCTCTTTTCATGTTATAATCATGATCCAGCCAAGGCAATTAAGGAATTTAAACCTACAGTAAAACAAAGCATTCCCTCCTAATCTATCTTTTTCTTGTATCTTTTTTCTTATATTCAAATTCAAATAATCATACTCGTTATTTCTGTTTTAATGATTGTTACCTATACATTTTTCTTACCACATAAAATATGTGGTTTTAACATGCATATAAAGTTTTATTCTTATACATTTATACATTTCTATAAATCACATGTCTCAATTTATAACCCAAGAGAAACATGCAGTGCTTTAAATGGTACATTACACACACACACACACACACACACACACACACACACACACACACACACACACACACACACACAAAGCCCTAATAATTTCCCTAATAATAATAAATTCTTCAAGAGGCTCATAATACTGTATGATTTAAGAGCTTGAAAAAGATTCTAAACACATGAAGGAGTTCCAATTGTTAGGAAGAGATTGTTTTCATTAATTCATTCATTTTCTATACTGCTTATTCTGTACAGGATCACAGGAAGTCTGGAGCCTATCCCAGTAGCCTTTGGGAATGAGGCAGGGAACACCCGGGACAGGGTGCCTGTAACAGGTTCGACCCTTTGTGCATGGGCGGCATCATAAAGCACCAACACTAGGCGAGGGTAAAAGGGTAATTTATTTTGGGAAAATGGGGAAGGAAAGGGTTAAAGGAGGAGTACGGAAAGAAAGGGAAGGAATGATGTACACGTGCAGGTCTGGTGGGCAGTGCCCCGCTGACATGCGGGAACAGGCTGGAAAGCGGTGGCGGCGGGAAGAGTGGCAGTGTGGGAGTGCGCAGTTCGCTCTTGCTGGCTCTGCTCTCGGGGGATCACAGCAATCTCTGTGGGCGCGGTCTCAGACTGGAGTCCTCTGTGACGTCCGGCAGCTTGGCGGCTTTCGCTGGCTGGGAACAGGGACCGTGACGTGTACCTCCTCGCGGCCTTTTCTTCCTCGGCAGCAGGGTCACAAGAATCTGGCTCCATATTAGTTGTAGAGCTGCGGGAGCTCCGGCAGTGAGTTCACAACTGTCCATGCCTGTCCTTACACTCGCCTCTTTGAAGTCCCTGGGGCTCGTTCCATTGCCCCGTGTGCATGCTGCCCTTCCGCTTTTCAGCGAGCGTCACACTATCCGCTCTAGAAAAGTCCAGTAACCCAACAGACCCCGAGCTACACTCCCAGCTGTGTTTTATAACGTGGGTAGGAGCCCGGGATCCATTAATGGAGATGGCTCACCAGCCGTGCAGATTTGGTTAATTGACCTTTTTAAATTGCCCATAGTTTATGATCAGGTGTGTGTGCTTGTGCCAGCGATGGGTTAGCACTCCATCCAAGGTGAACCCTGCCTTGTACCCTAAGCTTCTTGAATAGACTTCAGGCCCCCTGCAACCTTACAGTACAAGAGATATAGGTAGTGGATGGATAGAAAAAAATGTAATATTGACAGAACATTATGAATGATGTCAGATAAGGTCAGATTTTTAAATCAGACCTTAGAAGGTCAAATTCCCTTTATGACTCTATGTCGTTCAAACACTCTAAACCAAGCAAGTCTTCATCTGCCAAGCTCACATAGTCACATTATGACTAAGGAACTTGTCATTTCCTGTCCCATCCATCATCTCCCACCAGTACCATTCTCAATTAATGCAATTAAAGGACAAAGGCAAACCGTTCACCCGTGACAGGGAATAATTATGGCAGATAAACCATAGGGGTGCCAGGAAGAGATGTATCATCACTGATTGAGCAGGTCCCCAGTTTCCCATTTCTTGTGACAGGAATCATACATCTTAATGAGGCACCAGGACAAAGAATAAGTGCTAATCATTCAATGCCAGAGACACAAGAAGTCCCTGAGCTGCTCCTGAGTTCAGTGTGCACAATTTCACTTCCTTTACTCCAACTCTTAATTTAACTTGTAAAGCAGTTCACAATTCATTGATTTTCATTGAAATGACTGAACATGTTCACTGCATACAATTCAATATTTATTTGCAGATATAACCATTTATTACAAATTATTTGTCCACTGTTAAACTTTTCCTACACACGGTTCATACTGCATGTACTGTACATGACTTCAAATGGAATTCATCTTGCATTTTATTTGTTCGTTTGGACACGGGGTTGTTTTTTCCTCCATAAATAATTTCTCAACCGGATTTTAAAAAGTTGTTTATTATTGAGGTTGTCAAGTTTGTCAAGCTATAGTATTCAGTGGGTAAGATTAACTTGTGGATCAATTCAATCCTCAAGTCATAAAAATAGGACAGACTTAGAAAATGACTGATCTCTTTTTCTGCAAGCACTGCTGTGGAATTATGTATTACATTCCATAATTCATTTCATTACAGAATCTTCATGATCTCCAACAAGTTTAAAATTTGGTTTGGAATTTTTGGACTAGAGATGTACCTCAATATGAATGAGGAATTTAAAATATGTTCAATATATTGATACAAACAAAAAGTCCAGTATTATTGTTGTTGTTGTTGTTGTTGTTGTTTTTGTTAAAATCCCAGATGTGAGCAGAAAGTTGGTACTTTCTTGTGGGTAAGTGGTTACTATACATATGAAGCTCACAGGACAAAAGTGTGACTAACAATCACTGACGTTTATGTAGTAAATCACTGAACAATTCATTAATTAATTTATTCGTTCATAGTAACAGCATAGTTAGTGTCATGGTGGGTAATGTAGGCTACAAAAAAAATACACTGAGCTTCAAAAATCACCATTTTTTGAGGCGCTACGGTTTGTCAAGCACCTTAAAGTAATATGCAAATTAATGCAATGTCAAAGAGCCTTTACATAAAACACACAAAGCAGCAGTTGGAAAGAACCAAAACAAGGGAATATTACAAATCAGGGTAAAGTGTGATCAAATAATAATCACACAACATGAAAAACAATAAAACCAAGTTGAAACAAACCACAAAAAAAAAATGTGTGACACATTGCGCAAAAGGTCACAGTGATCAATTGTGTGTCCTTTTTGTACCCTGAGAATAGCTGAGAAACTTGTCTATGGAATGAACTGAAACTGTCATCAATATCCTGCCTGTCTATGACAGGTGTAGTCATACCTGTACATGGTCTCAAGGACCTTGGATGATCATTCACAGTTCTTTGCATTATAGCATCTACTGTAGCAAGGTTTGAAACTGCTGGCTGTGGAGCACCCAAAATGCCCAGTGTGTGTGTGTGTGTTCATTCACAGAAGCTTCCAAACACAGCAATTGTTCACTTTTTTTTTATTCAGTGCACCATAATGGTTTGGTATAATAGGATCATTAGGCACTTTATTTGATTATCCTGGAGCAAGGCATACTAAGCATGACCAAACTGTTTGTCAATAAGCTTCAACTGCACAATAATAAAAGAACAATGAAATAGTTTTCTGTATTAATTTTTATTCAAAATAGCAGTCATAAAATCCATTTGATACTCAGCATCAAACATAAAAGATCAACAGATACAAAGATACTGTACTAGTGAAATTAAAAACAGTTCCATGCACATCTCTAGGGTGATGTAGCAGAAATTCATCTGTCAGAGCCAGACTTCTTGTTTGACAGTGCTGACATTTTTACCCATGTGTGATGAGACTCTTAGATGCACTAAAACATTTGAATGGTGCAAACATTTTAAAGAAGGCTGTACGTACGTGAACTGCCTTTTCAGTGGATGTTCAGCAAGTGAAAAGCCTGATACCCTTAAAAATCAATGCATAACTGGTGGGAAACCTGCGCATGAAATGTTATCGGTCTGTGATACTCTACAATCAATCATTTACCAACATTACTTGCATATGACAGGAACTCGGCTGGGAGGACTATAGTCCTACCCTCACACCAAGTCAATTCTGCATGATTTGTGCCATTAAAAGGAGTTCCTGGAAGTCCAAGTTTCTACTTTGATGGTATTCAAGCACTAGTGAAACACTGGGATAAGTGAATTACATTTACATTTAGGCATTTGGCAGACGCCCTTATCCAAGGGGAAAGGGCCTTGCTCAAGGGCCCAACAGTGACATCTTGGTGGTTGTGGGACCTTTCGAACCATAGTCCAATGCCTTAACCACTGAGCTACCCCTGACCCTAATTGCACATTGCTGTAGCAGAGGAGTATATAGATATTTTTTATTTTCTCTCTGATATGTTCTGCTATTCTGTGCAATCAACAGTCCTGGTTTGACTTGAACATCTATCACATACTGTATAATTGTTCCCTTGCTTTACTTTATGCACATATAGTACAGACCACATTTAAAAGAATAAGCATATTTAACATTTATTTGATAGATTCCAGGAAAGCTATAAAATCCTGAAACCTTAGATTGACCTAGTGTTGTGCCGTACATTCAGTACACCATATTGTTCTTGATCCCTTGCAGGAAATTAAAGGTAGGCATAAATAATGGTAAGGTTTTATTATGTGTAAAAAATAACCCCCCCAAAAAAATGCTTGCATGGTTCCTGCATTTTCGCCAACTGTAATGTTATTCCACAGAGTGCCACCTTGTTTATTAGATTGGCTTTTTTTTTTCCCCCTCTGTATTTATTTCATAGCCTACCTAGATTGCTTCACTGAGCATCATGAGGAGAAAATAAATGTCTGAGCACTGCTGATTGTGGCCAGGATTTTATTTTTTTTTATCATGTGTTCACTGAGTGTGCAATAATTACGCTCATCATAGCATCAAGATAAAATCGTAATTGCATTCGGCTTTACGAGCACAGCGAGCTAATGAAAAAAACGACAGCTGTTCTCCCTGTTCACCGGACCTCGTTAAAACAGGAGGAATTCCTTTGCAACAGAGGAATAAAGTGCATACAAAAGATTCAACTAATTAAGGAAGAGATTGTGTGTGTGTGTGTGTGTGTGTGTGTCCATAGAAATCTGTGGGATGTACTGTTGTACCTTAATATGACAAAATGTTTAATCCCACCTATAACCCTAACCCCAATTTCTAAATAAATGTTAACACCAACTCTCTCACCACACAGGTGTACATTCTAAGTAGAGCACCCTGGGAGAAGCCTTGATTAATAAGTGCCCTCCTTAAAAAAAATACTTACCAAGTACTTTTCTTCCCAAAAGCACACAGTCAGGTCAACTCCCCATGCTTATATTTAGTGGCACTTCACCTTATTACTTTTCTCCACTAACTCTGAACAGATGATGCACATTTACATCTGTCTATCTTCTGTGCATTCGAGTTTCATCATCAACTTTTCTCCCATATACTAATTTGGTTCTCAGCAATCTAGAAAAAAAAGTTCCACTCAATGTTCAGAATTTCCCAGCTTTCCAAACCACTAGTCAAACGATATAATTTTTTAATCAAGAGGTGTGAACTTCTTAATTCTACACTGAATTTATATCATTGTATACAACTGGAATACACCTGTTAAAAAAATTAAAGTAACACCTTAGATGTCATCAGGACTAATTTACCAAAGTCATCTAATTTAATAAAATCATCTTCATGGAGTAATTAATACAATCCTATTTTTGTAAATGATTTTTAAGGAGCCATGAGTTTTAAACACCTATAGATGACCTGAGGGCTAGTCCGTGTACCCGCTGGGATCCTGTGACACAGCAAGCAGTAGATCACTTCCATAAACGTATTGACTTCCTCTCCAGGGCTACACTTATTATGTAAAATCTCCTCATTTTCTGACACTTCACTTACAATGTAGTTTGTACATCTTGTACAGCCATAGGTGTCACTTGTTTCTCTTTTTTAATGGTTCCAGTTTCTGTCTAGATGTTCTACACGTTGGGCTGTGAGAAAAAGTGGGAATATCCACCCCCGGCTTGTCACCGAGCATGACAGCAAAACTCGGATTGTCTCACTAGTTTGTGGGCTACTGTCAGACACCATGGTCTAGCAGAGTGGGCAGTGATATTCTGTATGCAAATTGGCATGGTGCCCCAGTGCACTTAAGAAGTGTCAGTCCATGTAACGTATGCAGACGATTCAGGAGGAGCACATGTTGAGACATATTGAGATGCTGGACTAACATGGCTTACAGTGAACTCAGTTAATAAATCCTGTGTGAGACCTGTTTTGTGGCAAACCATTGATTGCACTATGGTGATATGATACATGACAAACTAGAAATGTATGAAATCTCAACAACATAATCTTATGCTTGCCAATTGTCTACACATTACTTTAAGGCTTCCAAGCATTGAAGAATTTCCAGCGCAGGTTCTGTTGCATATAACACTGATGAAACCAGAGCAGACAAACCAATGGAGCCGAGAAATACTCCGGAGTAATGAATAGGCAGAGAGTCAGTACATCAGAAACCAGGCAAGACAAGGCAGACACAAAGATAAATATAGTCAAATCTGGGAAATCCAGGACCAGAGGAGTTAGTAGGCTTAGTGCTGTCATTGACAGGCAGCGGTGGATTAGGAGAAAATGGGCCCCTGGGCATGTACATTTCTGGAAAGTAGTGAGAAAGAGCGTACTATTTTGCTGGCGCTGCCAACCGGAGTGAGAGAAAGCCATACACAGTGTGTCCTGGGTTTTCAGTCCTGTTAAGCTTTGATTATTTTGGGGCTTTATAAATGATCTAAAGTTAATTAGTTAATTGTATAAACTGCCATCAGTTTAGATAGCTGTGCAGATGCCAGAACCATTGCCTTCTTGCTGACAAAGGATTTAGATTCTGCTAGAAAACAGATTAAACATTCATGCGCACATGCCTGTAGGCCTTTATCAGAAACTCTGTATTAGCATGTCAGTGGAAACAACGAACAAATCTACTTAAAAGCTGTTGATGTTTTCTACAATATCATGCCTTCTCTCTCCTCTCATCCGCACAATGCCCAAGTGCATCTCTGTCTGACAAAGTACAGTATCATGTCTGTCCATCTGGTCAACACCAGGTAAAAAAAAATTCTACTGCCTTAAGTGCTATATTGAGATTTATACAACAGATGGCTCCACCCTATTAATCTGGTTGTATGAGAGGTATTTCATGAGTGGTGATATGGAGCATAATATTAGTGGGATGTTTGACTATATGTATCATTCTGAGTCACAGGTCTTCTAACAATCATTAATTACACTAAACGTCGGTCACCAGCATGGGTGAAAGGAGGTCAGTACAAAGGGGAGAGCAGCGGCCTGCCAAAACCTAAATTCAAAACCACTCACCGAAGCATTTCAGCATGAAAACACATCTGTTATGTCATCTTAAACAACATTTTGTCTCATTAGTAATTACTTCTAAGTCATTCCAAATTGCCCCTGAACTATCAGTGGTGTTCTGTTCACAGGAAACACAAGGTACACAGCTAACTAGCATCTGACAGAAGCCTGAATCACAAATTTCTAACCCCTGACGTCTTGGTGTGTTAAACAAGGGATTGTACAGACTACACATCACATTAGTGTCCCTTTTAAAACCATTTGGGATGGGGCCTCTGAGTGGCGCAGTGGTAAAATGCTCGCCCGGAGATCGCGAGTTCGATTCCTGGGTGATGCTGTAACCTCTCGCAGCCAGAGGTCTAGAGAGAGCTGATTGGCCGAGCTCTCTCAGAGGGGA
>JAQMYG010000011.1:19863671-19875589 GCA_030014215.1 Clariallabes teugelsi
ATGCGTTTTTTTCCTGTTTACACGGACATAGAACATATCCGATATGTGTCACATATGAGCAAAAAATCGGAATTGGGCCACATTTAACTTACAGTGTAAACGTAGCCTTTGTGTGAGCACCAATAGCAAGTAAAACACTAGAAGAGGCATTACATGTCATGAAAATGGCAGGGACTATCCTAGTGCTTTAATATAGCACTATATACTGTAGCTCAATGTGAACCATTCGATTATCACTGGACTGTAGGTTACACTTTCTCTGCAAAGTCTAGAAAAACAAACGGTTAGGTTATCATTGACATTTCAGATCTCTCCATTTCCAGTTACTAGTAATTATCTTCCTGCCTATGCATATACATTTGTTTTTGTTTTTGTTTTTAAGGTACTTTTGGTTGAGTCCCAGCATCACAGTACCTTGCCAACAGTGTCGGTCTGCCCTAGCCAAAAACAGAAAGCAGACTAGAACATGCAATTAGGTGTCAAAGGCATGTGAAATCATTCAGATGCATCTTTGACCTTTGATCCATCTATTGTGGGGCATGCTTAAAAACCAATGAATAAACTATTGGATAATAATTTTGTGTTAGTGATGTTACAAAAAAAAAATTGACCAAAAATGGTCAAAAAACACACTTTTATTTTTAGCCATGTTTAACATTTTTAAAAAAATACAACGAATTGTGAACTAATACTCTGCAAATAGTTATAAAGATAAAAAAAAAATAAAAAAAATCCCACTGTAGTACTTTGAGGGTTGAGAAATTTGATTTTGATGGGGGAAGGGAACTGGGAGCAGGCCTCATGGGGGAAAAAATCCGAAAATGTTTTGAATAAAAAGGTTGTAAGGTCACAGCATTCAGACATGCAGACGTTTTGCTAAGTCTCACTTTAACCCCTAGTGTCTAGTGAGCACCAATATTGAATTCCAAGTGCAAGCATATTAAAACACTCATCACTGCACTGCATTACCATATTCCCTAAAAGAATAAACCCATCCAAAAGACCACCACAGGCCAAACCATTACCCATTATTACCCAACAATTAGCGTAATGACAGGTGGACCCATGTTTAGACCTGTGGTTAACCACAGATCCGCCAGCACAGTAAGGAAAACCAGCTGCTCAAATTTCCTGCCAAAGCTTTGGCAGCTTCCTACGAATAGAGAGCGGAGGAATGCAGGTAGTTGAGTTTGTAGGATTTATTTAATGTCATATTGTGATGAATCCAAAGGGAGCAGAAGTCCATCACAATCCAATTTGTGCCATTTTTGCAGAGAGAGGGCAATGTGGGCTTTACTGTGGAAGGTAATTACATTAGACAGGGGCATGCTTTTTAAAAGCATAATAGCCTAGAGACATAGAGATTAGTTTGTGGATTTGAAATTTTAAAAGCTCTAAAATAATAAATTATGTGTAATGCTAAGTTTTAGGGCAAATGACCCAAAGGGTTTTAATGGCCTCATTTTTTCTGTCTCTAAAATTATGCATATTTAGTGTAATATTAATAACCAATCATTACCCATCACCTAGAGATTACTCTCTTCCTGGAGTATGTCTCAGTTTTCCTTTCTCCCCACTTCACAATGTACTGAATTGAATCCAAATTATATGACAATAACCATAACTAAGAAAATATTCAATTATGGTATTTGCATACTACTTTACATCTGAAAATAATATTCAACATTAATTAACAAATTGTTGAATGACAAATATTAATTAACAACATTTCACATGTTTTAAATGAATTGAAAAATAATTCATTAATAGATCAACTGCTTAACCCTCTTCAGAATCTCAGGAATTCAGGAACACAATGAAAATCTGAAATACACCAGAGCTGGAAAACCCAGATAAATTCAAGATAATTGACCTCAGAGAATATATAGGATGTAGGTGTAGACTTCACTTGATGAACAAATAAAAAATACAAACAAAAAAAAATATGACAGCTAAAGCTAGCATTTAGCATCAATAAGAAGCTGAAGGTTCAGCATCTCTCTATGATATGCATACATATTTCTGAATTAGAGGAGAATCCCAACAAGGAAACTAAAAATGCATGAGGTTTATACAGTATACAGTAACAAACCCAATCGACAGAAACAAGAACCACCAGAACTCACTGAATTTGAAACAAACAGAATGCAAAACAGAAAGAGACATAAGAACAAGGAGTGCTGGGAATAGAAGTGCCCAGCAGTATACTGTGACAGTACCCTACCATCCCCACTGCCCCCCAAGCTTAGACTCCTGACATGCCTACTGATGACCCAGGGCAACCACCCAAACAACTTGGTTCCTTCAAAATAGAAACTATGATAAGGGACATAGGGACTGGTTTGGAGCTTGGCATAGGGGTCGCAAAGGAACTAGCTAGAACTGAATTTGACCTGGGAATTGAGACTGAGCTTGGCATAAGAACTCTGATGGGACTTGAGCTTGGCATAAGCATTGGGTTTGTGCTTACAATGCTAGAATTTTTGTACAGATGCCAGAGGTATGTTACATGGAAATTAACATGGGTGCTGGGCAACAACTTGGTACTTGGTCTGGGCCAAAACTTGAAAGGCTGTGAAGTACAGTAAGCACAAAAATTCTCAAAGACACATTCTCAAGGGGAATATGTTTGGCAACCATGAATTCACTGAAACTACAGTGATACGCAGACATGACAATCTTAAAGATTCACAGGGAAGCAAGCATGATCACCCCAATGCAGCTGATAGATTCAGCAGTGTGTCCTCCACAACAGAAAGAACTGCTGGGCTTAGCTTTCATGATGAAGGGTCTGTCTGTGACAATGCAGAGCATGATGCATAGGCCATGATGACCATAGGGAGTGGCTTAGGCAGTGTAGGCCCTGGCTCAGACGGAGAAGATTTAGGCTCAAACTGATCATTGCATTTCTGAAACATGGTTGCAAAATAGTTCTGTTGAAACAGGATGTGACAGGCTAAGGATTGGAACAGGGCAAGGCATTTCTGGAGCAAAGCAAAGCAGCGCTAGGACAGATCATGACATTGTTGAGAAAGAACAGATTAAAGCTCACAATAAACGATGTGGACAGTGACATGATTCATTGGCATAGGATGGCATGATTCTGAAATAACATGGCATGACACAACCATAGCAGGGCAGGATACCAAAAGAACATGATTCAGGCATGATTTAAAACCATGTGTAAGGTATTCTTGTGGACCTCTACCTCTGCCTCTGCTGAGCATGGTACATGGCTGGAAGCAGAAGCATGACTGGGGCTTAGTGCACAGTTGTACGTGTTGAACTGTGCCTTTGTTGTAGTATGGCATAAGAAGGCTCCCTGCTGGTTTCACACTAGTGCTCTGTGCAATTGGCTTTTTTGTCAGAGGACTGTACAGGGCACAGTCCTTTAAACCTCACCCTGGACACCTTGGCACTTAGCTTTTGTTGAATTGCTAGGCAGGAGTCTGGCCAATCACCTTGCGTTAAAAAATTAGAGAAAGCTCATACCACTGGACATGCAGGTTCCTGCAGATTTACTGGGGTTTTCATGCACAACCATCTCTAGGGTTTACAGAAAATGGTCTGAAAAAGAGAAAATACCCAGTAAACAGCAGTTCTCTGGGCAAAAATGCCTTGTTAATGACAGAAGTCAAAGAAGAATGGCAGAGTGGTCTTCTGAGGTTTGACCTGAAAGAACAGCAACAGTATCTTAATTAAAATGTCAATACAACCCAGGTATGCCAAAGACCATGTCTGAAAGCACAAAACGTCAAACCGTAATGTAGACAGGCAACAGCAACAGAAGACCACACCAGATGCCACTCCTGTCAGATAAGATCAGGAACGTGAGAGTATAATTCACATGCGCTCAAAAAAACTGGACAATAGAAGATTGGGAAAATGTTGCCTGGTCTGATGAGCCTCATTTTCTGCTGCAATATTTGGATGGTAGGATCAGAAATTGGCATAAACAGCATTAAACCAAGGAACTATCCTGCTTTATATCAAAGATTCAGGCTGTTGGAGGGGGTATAATTGTGTGTTGGTTATTTTCTTGGAACACTTTGGGCCCCTTTGTACAAACTGAGCATGAACTTATGGAAACTGTAAAAAGAACACTATGAAAAACAGAAAGTGACCTAAGACCAAGCATTGAAAGTGTTGGGAAATGAAGTCTGTATTAAAATAAGAGTCCTAATCATAAAGTCAGAAAACAAACACAAAATGGTAGAGGATACTGTGACACAGGGACCCTAATGCAGCGGTGCCCAGCATGCCACCACACTTTCCCATAAATAAGTAAAAAATGTATTCAAAATAAATGAAAACTTAACATCTATACATATTGTGGAGGGAAAATAAAAAAGTGTTGACATTTGACAATGGTAATATAATCCATAAAGGTTATAAATAAAAGTGTATGGTTGTTTTAACACTAAAAACTTACTAGATGCATTTGATGAAACCGTGAAATAATGGCATTAATTTGTAGTAACAAGTAATAGGAGAACAGAAAAGAGAGTGAGAGAACAAAGAAAAAATTTAATTACTGATACTAAGAAAAGAGCTGATGAGAAAAAAAGGAATGCACAGAAAGGCAGTGGATATGGGAGATAGATGAAGAGAGGGATGGAGAGGAGATGTGCAGAGTGCAGATCAAATGATGCAGATTTGAGAGATGTTGAGTTGAGGCATAGATTAAATAACCATAAATGCCTTTTCCTATCGACTATCGTGTCACATAGCATGAGATAAGACGTTTTTAATGTAACATGAACCCACTTTCTCTCTATCTTTCTCTCCCTCTCTCTCATTTCACACACACACATGGGAAGTAAAAAATAAATCATGCTGTAATTAAACTTTACTTTAAGAAACAGACATAAAATTAACAGTCAAGGAATCTTTTTAAACTCAGTTTGAACTCTGTCTAACAATACAATAATGCAATATAATAATACTATATATACTACTACTACTTCTAATAATAATAATAATAATAATAATAATAATAGTCCTTTACCTTCCTACTGTATACAGCACTCATATTTCCCTCTCTCAAACATTCTATCTTGCTTCACATCTCTCTTTGTCTGTATTTCTGTGTTTCTGTTTTTGTCATTTTATCCTACCATTCCTCATTTTTAGTTGCCTTCGAGCGTACAGTAAGTACTACAGATTAAGCATCTACATTCTTATTTAGACCACAGATAGATCTATTTACTCATGTTTTTGAAAAAGTGTGTATGTGTGCTTTTGTTTAAATGGTAAACAAAGCCAGGACACATTGTTAAAATTACTTATTTCAGGCCATAATAAACGGGGAGTATTTTTCTTTTTAAAAAATGATGATATCTGTAGAAAGAGTAAACAGTCTTCAAAATCAAACAGGTTCGAATGTGTAACGACACAAATACAATTACAGAACTGCAATTTTCAAAGTTTTCTTATCAGGAAGCAGTAAAATTTGCACAGCTTATCCATGCACACTGGGGACTGGACTGAGGAAATGGGACTAACCCAGTGCTTGGCACAGTGACACGCCCATTACTTACCTATGGAAACTGGGCCTTAGTCGGAACTTAGCAGGGGAACTGGAATTGGACTTAATGTAGGTTTTTGTTTGTCACTTAGCTATGACTAGGGTTCAAAGCTAGTAGGGCCACATTGTTGGTCTGCAGTGAGAATTTGGCAGGAGCTGTTACGGTTTGGGATTGGTGGGGCCACCTTGTGGGCCTGCAGTGAGAGCTTGACAGGTTCACAAGGTCTTCAAAGCCTGGCAGTAGTGGCAGCAGTAATGATGTTCCAGGCCAGGTGGCAAAGAAACCATGACATTCTCAAGGTTAGAATGTGTAACAACAAGAAGTCGATGAAGCTAGGTTGAGCTGCAGGCACAATATTCTCAAGACTGGGGTGATGAACACAAGACATTCTCAAAGCCAGAAGGTGGCATCCGAATGGCATGGCACCAATGCCATGTCTTTATAGCAAGGCAGTGGCGCCATTTTTGAAGTGACTGGATCTTTTCAAAGCTAAGGGCACTGCAGAACATGACTGGCAGAACAAGGCATATCATGAGCAACATGTTATGTAGACAATGGCAGGATTTAGGCAGTGCATGGCATGATTCAAGCATACCATGGCACAGAAGAATTCACGAGTGCCTTCGCTTACGAAGCGCATGATTAAGGCAAAACAAAACATGATTTGTACATGGCATGGATCACCTTGTCAACCTCTGCAAGCTGATGGGTTGTTGTGATCACCAGTTTGACCTACGCAGGCAACAGAGTAACAGGAGGAGTGAAAAAGAGCAGAAACATGGATGGAGCGTTAAACAGAGCTAAACTGGCTTTGGCGCTCAGAGAAGAACATGAGAAGCCTCCCTTTAAGGTCATCAAGGCACCATGCATAAAATGTTAGAGGGTAGAATAAACACTAAATAAAGACAGTGAATCTCATAGCCATAAAAACAAAACTAACAAACACAAACAAAACCATACAAAGAAACACAGAGACATAAGAGCTTAATTAACAATGCCAGTGACACTAAACTGAAAACACCTGTGAAACACAAACAATAAGGAACATGTCGACACAGCATGGAGACAATACTGACAATAATAAACTGGTTTATGGTTTCTTAATTTTTTCTTAATTTGTTTTACTTAAAGGATAAATATGCTGGATAGAAATACAAAGATGGCATGATTGTGCAACCATTAAAAGCACTGCGAACTCTTTGTACTCTAAAATAAACACTTATATCAGTTATTCACTGTTCCACTATCCAATATCAGTTTTTAGTTGAATGGCTTTGTATTATTAATTTGAATAAAAGTGCCTTTGGTGTCCTCATCGGAATTACCCAGTTATCATCAACATGTTGCAAAATAATAACCAACACATCATACAGTTATAAGTCTTTTGGAATGTGTTTTCCTCATTTATTATTCATACAATTTTTCTTCATTGGATGTATGTAATTTTTTTTTCAACACATTCATGTTCAGAAGTTAATAACTACTCTTTTAATGCTATTTTTGTGTGTGTGTGTGTGTGTGTGTGTGTGTAAAAATCTTTTGATCATAGCAGGTTTTAGTAGGCAAATACAACCTCAGAAAAACAATAACAACAAAAATGAAGCTAAAAAGAAACAAACAAAAAAAAATGTGGGAAATACTTAGTACCCCCTTACACCTTTCACAGGATATAAGAGGGTAAGTTGAAATCTGAAAAAGTGAAAAGAGTTTTTTCGTAAGTGGAAAGCATTCAAGACACTTGCTAATCTTCACAGGGGTGGACATATTAGGACATTCATGGTCAGCCCATGCAATGATCAAAGAAATATAAAAAACCCTGGAGCTACAGGCCTCATGGACCATGTTAAATGTTTCATGACACGACGATTGTGCTGTCCATGACAGCACAATTAGAAGAAGACTGAACAAGTACAGTTTCTTTGCTAGGGTTGCCAGGTTGCTAGGAGAAAGCCTCTTCTTTCTAAAAGGAACACAGAAGCAAGATTGAGTTTCACACAACTGCATCTCAACACACCACAAAACGTCTGGAACGATGTCCTATGGGCAAATGAGATTGAAGCAGAATTGTTTGGCCTTAATTCCAGCACCATGTTTTGGGAAACCAAACACAGCATTTCAGCAGAAACACCCCATACCCACTGTCAAGCTCAGAGGTGGAGAAGTAATGAATTGGGCTTATTTTGCAGCCACTTATTATAGCACCATATATACAGTATAGTGATATTGACACTTATAAGTAGCAGACTACTACAGATAAAACTAGGCCTAGGAACGAAGGCTCGAGGGCAAACCGCACTTGTGAGTTCCTTGCCTGACACTTTGGCAAAAACATTTAAGCAACTATTCAGTTATTGTGGTTGAATATTTATCAGATTATCACATCATGGTTTTGTAGTTTATCTCAAAATATTGTGCAGCAAAATGTTACAAAAGAAAAGTGTGCTGTTTATACAGAAAAGGAGGTAATGAGCAACAGGTGAGTGTAATTAGTAAACAGGCGTTTGCTCAGCTTGAATGAGAGGGGGTTTGGTTGTCAATCTGTGGTGTATTCTGGTAGCTTTTCAACCAGGGTAATTTCATAAATCATTAAACATTAAACAGCAAGTATTTTCTAAACAAAAATTGCAGTATGTTCATCTACTCATAATCAATAAGGGATGACGTTGCTATAGTTGCAAAAAAACAAACAAAAAAAAAACAGATCATAGTGAATTTCAAAAGGTGTGGCATGTTTGGTGTGGATTGACTGAAGACATGATGCCACACTTTATACATTCCTTGACATGATGCATCCATTATGAATCTGGGATAATAAGGCAAATAGGCTTTTAATGCATATTTGCTTTTCTTACTCCACGCATTCACTGTCATTATGCATAAGTTTATGCAATGTCACATTTATGATTTATTTCCTTCCAGAGTCACATTAATTTCTCTAAAGTCATAACACTGCCCCCACAAGTTTGTATGGTAGATATTAGTCATGAAGGGAACATTAATTCATCTACCTCTCTTCATACCCTGATGCACCTATCACTCTGAGACAGGGTTTGGACTCATCAAACCACAAGTCTTTTTTTTTTTTTTTTTTCAAGATTATCCTCTGTGATAAGTGGTTTACTTAAGGCTGCACAGCTGTTTAATCCCAACTGTGCTTGTGAAAAATGCTCTGACTTTCATTAATAAATATAGCTATTAGTTGAACCTTTTTTTTTTTTTTTTTAATGATTTGATTTTATCATTCAAAAAATTTTTAAACCACATTTTTTTCCTTAAAGATGATGGACTATAAGTTTTAAAGGCAATGTGAGGTTAAAAATGATGTTACTTATAAATCTTACTACTTAATTTTATGTAATGATTAATTGAAAGTATCTGATCAAAGCAACTTTACAGTGCTATCTTACAGAACTCTTTGTTGAGAACTGCTGATCAGTGTACCAAACCATATAAATTTGTTCATTTTTATTCAGAATTTGGTGAATCTTGTCTACTAGATTATTTATAAACTCTTAGGTTTATTGTGTGGTTTCTTATTGTTGGTTTGATAAGTAAATCAAATCAAACAATCCAGCTAAATATGGCTGTTTTATAGGAACTTGACTTTATGCATTAGGCAATGTCTATTGCAAACTACCTTCAATGCATAAGATTAAAATAGAGTGCTGAATTTGATTTGCATACTCCTTGGACTTGAAGGCGAATTCAGGCACAGCTGAGGATAATGTGTGCTGTCAGTCAGCTTAACACTGTTGTCACTTCACTGCTCTTATACAGATTGGTGCTCCTGCAGATATTTGTCACTATCTGTGCTGCAATGTTAACTCCCACGCTAGTAACTGGCTCTCATGCATGTATTTTCTCAACAACATTTTTTAACTAATTAACCCAAAACTATATGACTAGTATTGGTCTGCATCAAACCACTAGATATAGCTACTAAATATACTGCAGCAAATATCCATTAGAAGTTTGCGCAAGCTTTATGAACACAGCACTGACAGATTGATTTTACAAAGGGAAATAGATTAGTGAAGCATTAATTGCAGGATATATGATGTTCAACGTCACCCAGCCATGTATAAAAACCAGTATGAGTTTTTGTTTCGAGACAGTTGCGTTGATGCAGAAGAGGCAATTCCGTGCTTCAGAACAGTGATCACCTGTTGCATGGCGACCAGCAGGCAGTTTGCAGAACGTTCATACTCAAGTAATGAATTGCACAGCAGGATCACTGAGGCGTGACAGAAACGGGCTCTGAAGCGTTTATGGCAGATATCCTGATTCAATTCTGCAGGTAAGTATGCAGGAATGCCGATGGCAGTTTTGTTATGCATTGTAGGAATAATGTAACAGAAGCAAGCAGACTCTATCAGAAACATTAACAACAAAAAACAAAAGATACAGTAAACTAGCAAAACTAACTTAACTAGTTAAAATAAGCAAACAACTAAATACATATTCCATCCATTCTTCAAGGAACCACTGTAGTCCAACAAGGGGCCGTGGAGGCCAATGGTGATTACCACTGTATTTATTCCTATTTCTGCAACTGTGGTAGAACCTCCAGGCAATATTCACACTTGCATTCACACACTATGGGCAATTTGGGAATGTCAGTTAGTCTATTCTGCATGTCTTTGGACTGAAAACCAGAGTACCTGGAGGAAATCCACCAAGCATGGAGAAAACATACAAACAGACCTCGAGGCGGGAATCGAACCTGAACCCTGGAGGTGCAAGGCGACAGTGGCACCTAAATACATTGTGTTGCATAAAACAGTATACTGTAGATACAGTTATTTTGGGATATTAAGTTTTCGTGGGTGGACATCACATTCTAAACAAATCTCTTTTTTTGTTTTTTTGCCTCCAACACAATTCTAACCACAAATGATACATCATTAAAACAGGTGTCCTTCAAAGTATTATACAACCTACCTCTAAAAGTAGGAAATAGTCATTTTTTGACTATGTCATGTAAAGTGCCTTATCTCTCCCGTGAATTCTTTTACAAATTAAAATTTTATTTGTCACATACTGTACAGTCATACACAGAATGATATGAAGTGAAATGCTTATATGACTGCTGATGACCTAAAAATTCAAAAAGAAAAGTTTCAGTATGAAATAAGAGAAATACGAGAATTTTACAAATTAGAAATATAAAGAAATATGGAAATAAATAAAATAAAATATAGAAGAGTTGAAGTGGAATGTCGAACCATGTCCAGTTATGGGCAAGATAATGTGTAGAATAGTGTGCAAGGTCGCAGTTCAAAGTTCACAATTCTGTGTTGTGCAAATGTGCTATATGAAATGTGTGTAATGTGTGTGTTGCAGTTCAGTTTTACATGTAGCACATTGTCTGTAATAGCAGTTGGGTCCATTTGAATAGATGTTGGTTGTCATATGAAGTTAGTTGGAGCGATCAGTGTGTCTGATTTGCTTATGAGCAAAGCATTGTAGCATGTGCAGGATCTAGCATAGTTCACACTATAATGCTATTTGTATACACACACAGTTTTCTTGTGGATATGGATTCCATGCCAGATTCATTCAAACTGGGACTTTTGATTGTGCAGAATAGCAGAACACAGTTATAATAAGAGCAAAAACTAGCTTTATTTCTCTGCAACCCCCTGCTACACTAATGCACTCATCCGAGTGTTTCACTAGTGCTTAGATACCATGAAGGTAGAAGGTTTTCTCAGCCCCCTGCAGTTATGATCGGAGTACCTGCTTCATCTCTGAAATGCTAGCCTCCCAGGAACTCCTTTATTTGGCCAAACATGTAGAAATGGCTTGAAGCAAGGTCAGGACTGTAAGGGGGATGTGGCAATAACTCCCAGCTGAGTTCCTGCAATGTGCAAGTGGTGTTTGTGAATGATTGTGTGTACAGTTCCTACAGACAGATGCATCTCTTCAATAAGATGGTAAAAAATTATTCAGTGATGTTTAAAAGATTAGGTATTCCACATGATGAATGTTCACAGGAACGATCTCAGCTGGGATAGTCATTCATGGATGTACGGCCTTCTTTAAAACATTTCCACTATTCAAATGTTTTACTTTGGCTAAGTGTCTCATCACTGTACTGTTCTTGAAGTCTTAAGTAAATGTGGGTTTTACATGTTCATTTATAATAAATTTCAAGTCCTGGATTGACTCATACACACAGTGTACAGTGGAGAGTGGCATTCTGTACAGGTTGAAAAACAGAATATTGAAGAGCAGTGTTGGGTGTGTCAAAAAAGGAATCCAAGTACTCTAACGCATTAGAGTACGTGGATTACTTTTTTGATGTAACGAATAATCTAACGCGTTCGGTCTGCCATTTAAGTACTCAGTTATTTAGTTACTTTTTCAAAAATGTAATCCGTTATTTAG
>JAQMYG010000011.1:19875689-19886308 GCA_030014215.1 Clariallabes teugelsi
CTTCGCTGAGTGATGATGGTAGAATAATTATAAAGGTCTTGACTAAAACAACATGCATGAGGAATCACAAAGGAGTTCATTTTCTGCAATGGAAAAGTACTCTAACTACTCTAGTTACTTTTATCAGAAAGTAACGCTGTAATGTAACTGATTATTTTTTAAAGACAGTAATTTTGTAATGTAATTAGTTACTTTAAAAAGTAATGTCCCCCAACACTGTTGAAGAGTGAATCTTTGGTGCACAGAAACCTGTTTCTTGATATTGTTTTATTTGTCAGGTACAGGGCTATAAAATAAGGTCCTGATATATGAGTGCACCAGCACGTGTACCTCTCTCTCTACACCTAAGTCATGCTAAGCATGGTCAGAACACTATTTTTGAGAATTTCCACCATTTCAACTGAACAGTGTAATGATCCCTGATGGACCATAATCTATGATGAACAAAAATTGTGTGGACTTTTCCATGTGACCACAATTTTTTTAATTGTTCAGTGTTCCACATGCGACAGTATCTGAGTGTACAAGGATGTCACTTTTATGTATGCTGTGTGTAAGGTGTACTCAATGAAATAAATATGTTTGCATTGTGTTAGTGTGTGTGATGCCACATATTGTACATATCTAAACTCAGTTTCCTCTATGTGTGCCAGTGGTGTTGTTTAATAAGGGTCTGAAACATTAAGGCAGGGCTATGTTATCCAGTGCATGTAGAAGGCTCAATTATCATTGTACTTGAGCAGTTAAAGAGAAGAGAATGACTCTGTCATTAAATGGTCAGGGAAAGAGTAAGTGATGTATGAAATGTGGTTGTTAATGCAATTCAAGCAGACACTTACCGGGCCTGCTTAGCTTTTACTTATGGGGGAAGAAACGAATTTTATGAGCTAGACGCATGAAAGGAGAGTGCATGATGTATTTATTTAATCTCTTCAGAATCTTGATAGACAATTGCAAGGTGAATCTGGAGCGTATTTCTTGTGCACCATAAGCTTGGAGGGAATGCATGGAGGGGAATGCACCCTGAATGCACCCTGAAGCCAGTGTAGTGCACGGAACCATACACACATATTGTTGTCTAAAATAAAACAATAGTTAGACAGTAGGTCCAACATTCTAAAGACTATAATGTATAATGACTAAAGACGTATCCTCCCCACACACACATGCACAAAATCAAAATAAAAAACTTCCCAACAGTGTTTGATTAATGATACCCATTGAGATATTACAGATATCAATAATTGACAATGTTCATTAGTACAATGTGTTGTCACTGGAATAAAATTGATGAGCAAATTTTAAATACATACCTTAAATAACAAATAAAGTGCATTGGATAGGTATTCACCCCCACTGGCCCGTTCCACATTTTGTAGTGTTACAAACTGGAAATAATTAAGATGGTAAAGAATTAACAAAAAAACATACCTGTATTGATTGCATAAGTATTGGCCCCTCATAAGTATTTATCCATCACTTCTAGGTGTTACTGTACCTATTCTTCTTGGCAAAATTGATCAAGCAGCAATAGTGAGCAGCAAGATTCCTAATTATATTGAGGGCTAAGCTTTGGCTGGCTTTTCTAAGACATTCTGGATCTTACTTCTCAGTCCACTATTGGTTTAACATTATGTTTATTGTCATAGTCCTGTTTTAGGGTAAAAAAACATCTGTCCTACTGTAGTCTCTTGCAGACATGACCAGTTTCATTTTTTTTCCAGGACTGACCTGTATATGGCAATTTGACATGCTTAGTACTGCACACGATGCCTCGGCAACCATGCTTTAATGTAAGAACGATGTTCTCAGGCTGAAGGGAAGTTTGCTCCAAACATTTGTTCTCATCATACCAGACAACCCTTTTTTATACTTTTTCCTGCATCTCCAACGGGCCTTTTGGCACACTCCATCTTGGAATTCATATGACATGTTTTTTTTTCCCCCCCTAGTAATAAATAACTTCCCACTTCTGAATCTTCAATAAAGTCTAATTTTGTGGTGTATTTAGGTGTATATAATATAATATATAATACATGCTCAGTTTCAGGTCATACCACCAGAAAATGTGGAAAAGTTCAAAAAGGCTGAATACTATACAGTATCAAGTAAAATATTGTTTTTATAAATGATGCAGCAAATGTGTTTTTGGGCTGTGAAGGTTTAATTACTGTAGTGTAACATTAACACCCCAGTCCAATTCTCTTCCTGGCTAGGTGTTTCAGCACTCACTACCAGCCCAGTTCATTAGCACATCCATGTCTGATTAGTGTTAGACTATTAAGTTTACAATAGGACACTTTTTGTTTGTTTTGTTGTTTAGTGTATAATACCAATCCTTTTTACCCATGAGGTTGCCATAAGGGTAATAATTATTATCTGTTTATTATTATTATTATTATTGTCACCATCATTGCTTTGGATAGTGGAATTTATTAAACATAATTACCAATTGTATCCAACTGTCCCAGATTGATGACATACAGGTTGAATCAGTCCGTCATCCCGTGTGCCATATGTCTTGTTCTCTCACCTTTTATGAAACTGGAAATACTTATTATGTCTGTAAATGGGCGCATTTATTCAAATACATTTTGCTTTTTTTTTTTTTTTTAAATGGTGCTTCGCTAAAATTTTTCCATCCTCACACTCAAAATAATTGGTTGCAATTAGAACACCATTAAAATTGAGTTTCCATGGGAACATTCTACTCATTTAATTTCTGTGCACCCATTATCGCATTCTTTTGTGCTGGCCTGAAAGATGGAAACAGATAGTGTGAGTCAAGAAAGAATGAATATGCTGACACTTTTTCCCAGCAGGCGCCAAGGGAGGTCAGAGCAAAGCTGACAATGATTCACTGGTTCTGTCCTAATTCATTCACTCCCAAATCCCTCCAGCTGCCTTACATACTCACTCACACTCTCAAACACTTAGTGAGGAACTTCCATTCTCAACTGTAATAAAATTGAGTGAGCTGAACTCTGGCAATTGGTGGCAAAATGAAAAAAAAAAAAAAAAAAAAATCAAATTACGCTGTCAGATAGAGACAGGAAGTTTTACTCTAGAAAGTCCCTATGGGCAATCATAAAATGAGCACTTGTTGTTTTTGTTTTATTTTAATTAAAAGAATGACTTCTTGAAAATGCTTAAATATTAACACAGTGCACTTCTTGGATATGACTCTTTTTTAAATCAGATTTAGCTACAGTATTAACCCCTATCTGTTAACACGGAGTTGAACACTTGTACACCATCTCATTCATTCAGTTCTCCAGTCAGTCAGTGATGGGGCAGAAGTGCAGAAAAGAAATTATGCAGATGCAAAAGCTTCATTTAATTTTCACATCAAATCATGTCACATCAATTGAACGGAGGGGAAATGTGATCTCAGTGACTCTAACTATGGCAATGTTCACATTCTGTTTCAATTCCAGGTACAACTATACAGTATACTACCTAGCCAAGAGTTTGTGTGCCAAAACGTGCAGTTCCTCAAATGTCCACTGCTCCAAAAGTGAGTCAATCCCACAGACCTCATGTTAAAATGCCCCTTTACAAAAAAATAAACATGTTTACAGTCTGGTACAATAAGCGATTTTGGTCGCATTTATGACAAATGTATGAGGGTGAATTTTTATGCAACTCACCAGTTAACAGTGTTGGGGGACGTTACTTTTTAAAGTACCTATTACATTACAAAATTACTGTAATTCAAAAGTAATCAGTTACATTACATTGTTACTTTCTGATAAAAGTAGCTAGTTAGAGTAGTTTTCCATTGCAGAAAATGAAAACTCCTTTGTGATTCCTCGTGCATGTTGTTTTAGTCAAGACCTTTATAATTATTCTGCCATCATCACTCAGCGAAGTTTGCCCCATAATCTGTTAACTACTAACTAGCTGTCTGGCTCACGAATGACACAAATTCTCTGAATAACAGATTACATTTTTGAAAATATAATGAAATAACTGAGTACTTAAATGGCAGACCTAATGCATTAGATTACTCGTTACATCAAAAAAGTAATTTTGTAAAAATTACTTCGTAACGCATTACACCCAATGCTGACAGTTAAAATTACATTAAGCCTAATATATCAAAGTGGGACTTGTGATGAAATGAAGGAATAAAACCAATTGACATTTACAGAAGACTTCAAGCACAGTACAGCGATTAGACTGTTAGTCACAGTAAAACATTTGAATGGTGGAAATATTTTTTTAAAGCCTGTACAGTATGTTCGTGAAAGATGATCCCAGCTAAGATGTAGTCTGTGGGAACCGTACACACAATCATTCACAGACACCACTTGCACATTACAGGAACTCGGCTTAGAGTGATTGCTACATCCCCTTTACAGTCCTGACCTCGCTCCAAGCCCTTTCCACACGTTTGGCTTATTAAAGGAGCTCCTGGGAGGCCAACATTTCAGACATGGAGGAACCAGTGGTCCATGGCTCTGGTATACTGAGAACATTTCTACCTTGATGGTGTCCAAGCACTAGTGAAATGCTGGGATACAGTAAGTACATTAGTGTAACAGGGGATTATTTAGACAAATAAAGTTAGTTGCTAGAAAACTGTTTTCTGTCATTCTGCCCAATCAAAAGTCCCAGTTTGATTTGAACGTTCGTTTTAGTTAGAAAAGGAAATAAACAGCTGAATTTTAATGTGGACTTTGGGACACTACTTTATGTATTAATGTTCTAATGTTTATTTAAGCTTATCTTGTATTAAATGGTATTTGTTTGTTTGTTTGTTTGTTTGTTTGTTTGTTTATAGGAGAATTAAACCCGAAATCAGATGTGCAGAAAGCACAAACCAGTTTATACCTTCTTACTGAGTGTTGCATTGTCCATATGCATGATTATGATTATTAATATCCTTTAAATAACTCTCATACACATGGATCCTAAGTTTTTTTTTTTTAAGTTTCCTTTTCTACAAAAACACACCTACAACCTTTTTTCAAGCCTACGCAGAAGTAGGGAGATAATGAGAAACACCACAGAGGAAGTAACCTGAGCTCTGGATTTAACTGGGGACCCTGGAGCTGTGAGGAGGTAGCTGTACCTGAAAATAGAGGTTTCTAAATAAAAATAGCTTTTTCTTGGAAATTCGTGCTTTCAGGACTTCGTACATTAAGTTAAGTTCCAAGCATATAAGATAGGGAGGGAGATTGAGAGAGAGAGAGAGAGAGAGAGAGAGAGAGAGATCTGTCCTAATCAGAAAGAATGATGATGGGTAACATGTCATCTTAGCTCTCACTTATTTTACATACACCAGTAAGCCATAACATTATGACCACCTGCCTAATATTTTTTTTCCACCATAACAGTGATGCACTGTGTGTTCTGACACCTTTGTATCACAACTAGCATTAACCTTTCCATCAAATTGATGCACACTAGCACAACTATCAAAGTCACTCTTTGCTTTCCCATTTTTTCTGCTTCCTTCCGCTGCCAACTGAATCTTAACTGATTAGAATGTTGCATGAGCTCAAGGGCTTGGCTGGAGGCACCATCTAGGCCAGCCCTAGGATAACACTGCTCAACCCTGTAGCTGTTGATGAAATAAAACCTGGAAGAGAACCATTAGAAAAACTGTTGAAGACTGTTATACTTTGTTGTAAAATCGGGACATTTTACTTGCAGCACTTTTCACCAAGAAGTTTTGTTTCCCTTAAAGGATCTGTATAGTGACACAAAGGGATTAGAAACCCAGACACTCTAGAGTTTAGGCATGTAGGGATATTTATTATCCCATGCATGTCATTAATATCCTCTTTAACTTTTTTCCGCCTTTTGTAAATCAATCTTTACTTGGTAAACAAACAAGCACATTTCACTAATACCCACAAATCCTCCTTGGGTAAACGACGGGGCACTTTGCAGCTGTGCTTCTTGAAGCAAATCAATATCAGCTGCTAATCACTATCAGCTTTGTTTATTTTACTGTTAATACCCTCTCCTGTCTATTGATTAGTTTCAAAATATCCATGTTAATTAAATCAGGATGTTAATCTCAATGCCTTGTATCGACCAGGGCAGCCACTATGTTCAGGTAACAATCAAAGATGTGTTCGAGAGAGTTTGGGCATCTTGACCACCCTATCTACACTTGAATTAAAAATACACACATAAACTCATTGTCAATAGAAAATCTTTGCTCAGCATCTCTAAGCACCAATTTAGCTTAGGAATTTAGCTTACCCTTTACATTCACAGCCGTGTTAATTAATCTTATTGTCCTATTGAGGTAAAGAACAACCCATAGATAATATAAATGGACAAATTCTCCAAGGAGCCAAAAAAACTCATTGTGTGGCTTATTCATTTAAAATAAGATTATAGATATCACACCTCCCATCAAGAATCGCAGTTTGTGTGTTTGTGTGGCATGGAGAAAATTATTATAAAATGATTTTAGCACTAGGCGGCACAGTGGCGTAGCACTGTTGCCTCGCTCCTCCAAGATCCGGGTTCGATTCCCGCCTACGGTCTGTATGCATGTCCAAAGACATGCAGATTAGGCTAATTGGTGCTCCCAAATTGCCCATAGCATGTGAGTGAGTGTGTGTATCAGTGCACACTCTGTGATTGATTGACCACCTGCCCTCGTGCCCTGAGTCGACCATGTATACAGGATAAAGTGAGTGATGCTAGTGCTACTGGAGTAGCTCAGGAAGCATGCCTAAGCCTACAAGGTTAAGAGGAAGCATGGCAGGGCTAACAGGAAGTATTTCAGTGCAAACAGGGCTTACGTGAAATGTTTCAGTGCTAACAAGGATAGTAGAAGTTCTTGGCTATCATGGCTAACAAGACAGAGTTCAGAAAAAAAAACAGTTGAACAAAATCTAGAGTTGAGCCAGCTGGATGGCAAGCATAGCTGTTTCCTACTGGAGATTCTGCTTGTATTCCTCCACATGCTATGCATAGAGCACAGGTCCAGCTGAATAGCGAGCTCTGATTGTCAGCTGGATACTGTTGTGCACTTACCATCACTTTGCACTGTCCAGCCTTTGTTGCCAAGCAGTATAGGATAAGTTAGGTCTTTAATAGTCGCATATATACTACTGTGCAGCGAAGTTCTTTCTGATTACTGTATGTCCCAGTCTGGGGACCTGGGGTCAGAGTACAGGGTTTAGCCATGATATGAGCAAACAGAGTTAAGGCCCTTGGTCAAGGGCCAACAATGGCAGCCTGGACTCAATCGCTGACCTTCTAGACAGTAACCCAGAGCCTTAACACCCTGAGCTACCACTGCCCTGGTTCTCTTCACCCTGGATACTGGTGGTTTGTGAACTGCAAGTCCCTCCTTCGCACTTGATGTGCAAACCCACTAAACCCTGAAAAACTTTAAGCTGTGAACTAAATGCCTTATGATTTATCATGGGCCTGGAGCCAGCCCAAGTACAGTAGGCTGCATTGTTTACTCTCCACCATCTCTTACTGAAATGCAACATTTGGAGTACAATATTTTTCATATGTTTATTTCCACATTTTTATTAATAACAATTATCATAAACTAAGGACAACGCCATATTGTGTTATTCCTTATCTACTGTCCGCAGATAGCAATTCAATAAGACGTATCTGCTATAACCTCTGCACTTCGCCAGATGTCACTGTTTTATGGTTTGTATGACACATCGACACTTTACTCGACACAAAGAAGGAGAGGTATCATGCGCTTCATAAGGCTTCATCTGGCCATCACTAGTATACTAGCCTCCGCCCACCCAAAAAAGTGATTAGGGTAAGGCTTATTCCATTATACACTAAATTATCAGTCTTGTATTCTGTCATGGAAGCAGGGTTGCGGACATGACGTAAGTGCAAGTGTAGACTTTTAACATAAATAGAAACAAAACGATATTATGAACCGCGTTAAACTTAACAGCAAAGAGAATAAAACAAACAAGTGGTAATAACGACAGATGCAAGATAAGACACTGTGAAAACTCTGGAGTTTAATTAACACCACTAATTAATCTAACTGAACATTCCGGTGAGACAAGACTATACTGTCAACAAAGAACCAACAATCAATGTGTTATGTCATTATGTCAATTTGTAGCAGAGGAACATCAATACTCATCTGTTGCTAATCTCTATGTCTATGTCTTACTCACTCATTGAAAGTTTTACATTACTTTTTATCTACTGTGCCACAGGCACAAGTACAAATAAGAAAGTTCAAATGCATGCTTACCCTGGGAGCTATATGTTCTCTGCTGAAACTGTCAAGTGTACTGCTGAGATTGTCATTTTTAATATTGCTACAAGTGATGAGTTTATGTGCTCATATTATTATAAGCAATTTAATATTATATATTATTGGAGATAGTAAATATAGTGCATCGGCACAGGAAAAAGCACATGCACATTTTTTCTCCTATCACTTTATAATAAATGTTTAATGGAACCTAAGATTGAAGGCTGATTCTTTTTTTTTTTTTCCTATTTTTACTTTCCTTGCATTCTGGTAGCCCTGGAAACAGCCTCTGGACTGATGCTGACAATGAAAACACAAATGGAAATAGAAGTAACGAATATAGAATTGACTGTTTCTTTCTGACATTCTCTTTCCACCTTTCAGCCATCGTTCATTCACTTATTCTCTTGTAGGATCATCGGGGAGTTGTAGGCACAAGGCAGGAGACCCTCTGGATAGGGTGCCGACCTATAAGGGGTCACACTCACAAACCCAATCACACACTATGAGCAATCTAGAAATGCCAACTAGCCTACATCCTACGTCTTTGGGCCGTGGGGGGAAACAAGAGTACATCAAGTGCCCCTTTGCCACAGAGTAGGGACATCCATAATTCAGGGCTCAGAAAACAAATAATGTCTGTCTTATGTACAAATAGAATGCATTGTTTGTATACAAACAGAGAGTGCTAAAAACACTATAGCATAATGGCAAAAAAAAATTATATTGATCTATGTATCATAAAATCAAATATCTAATGGCTAATTAGCAATAAATTAACTTTACAGAGATTTTTAAAAAAAAAATACAATTAAACAATACAATTAAATCACAGGGACACTTTGCGGGTTTTGCTAAGTTTTTGCTTAATGTTCCTGTGCCCTCTACGAGGCTTTAATTGTTTTGTGAAGAATTATGCATTATAGTAAGACAAGCACTGTCTGTACAAAAAGTAGTGACCTCCAGCTACAGCACTGTGCAAAAATCTTGAGCCACCCCCATTTCTTCACATTTAACTACAAAGAGTCAGCCTTTCTTGTATTTTTTATGTAGCTTTGAGTAATAGTTCTCCAGGCTTCCTGAGGCTTCACTTTTTTGGCAGGTTTTTGCATCTCATTTACAGTTCAGTCCAGAAGTGTTCTTGTTTGTTACAGCACACAATGGCCTAACTTAAGGCATGAACCAGTGAGAAACAGATGCAGATGATGACAGATGATCAGGCCGGTGATTAATATACTGGTGATGCTGAATGCTGAGTGTTTGTTACAGACAAGAGGGGAAATGAGGTTGCTGCTGAGGTTGTTACATAAACAACTGGAATTTTGCAGCTTGCTACAGAAAAAATTAAAATTTGTTTAAAAAAATGTGTACTTAATCTATATTATATAATAACTTTTTTTTTTTTTATTTAATATGAAGAAATGAGGGGTAGCTCAAGATTTACGGTACTTTATATTACAGAATATATACCTATATTTATGCTTTGCTTAAGTCCCCAATAATTAGTGTTGGGTGTAACACGTTAGTGTAACACGTTAGAGTAACTTGGATTACTTTTTTGATGTAACGTGTAATCTAACGTGTTAGGTCCGCCATTTAAGTACTCAGTTATTTAGTTATATTTTCAAAAATGTAATCCATTATTCAGACAATTTATGTAATCCGTGAGCCAAACAGCAGTTATTCCGTTATTGTGGGTGTGTGAAAGTCGTCGGTGTTAGGCACTGTGAGCCGCCACATGATGTAATGTTATGCGTCGAAACGTAATCACAGCACCAAAACCCTAGGCGAAACCGCGTAGGTGAGATAGGGGTATTAGAAGTTAACAGATTATGGGCCAAACTTCACTGAGTGATGATGTTAGAATAATTATAAAGGTCTTGACTAAAACAACATGCATGAGAAATCACAAAAGAGTTTTCATTTTCTGCAATAGAAAAGTACTCAAACTAGTTACTTTTATCAGAAAGTAACGCTGTAATGTAACTGATTACTTTTTAATGACAGTGATTTTGTAATGTAATTAGTTACTTTAAAAAGTAACGTCCCCCAACACTCCCAATGATCTCCTGGTTCCATTGGTGGACCAACTCAATAGGTATTCGCAAACCAGCTAAATAACATACAATAAATATGCACACATGAATATACAACAATATAAGATCTATCAAGAATTGTCTTAGAATTTACTTATTTAATGTGCATTTCGATTTAAGTTGAATTTTAATATACAAAGCACCTAAGTGGATATAAAAACGGTTTTCCACTGGTTCCCTACTGCCATTTTGTATGACAATAAAACATACAGATGGTTAGCATTTTCTTTTAGAAACTTTGTTAAACATTTTAGACAGACCCAGCCAAAGCCTACAATTGGGGGGGGGGGGGGACAAAA
>JAQMYG010000011.1:19915028-19926693 GCA_030014215.1 Clariallabes teugelsi
GTTGTAGAATGTAGAAAATAAATCACTAAACAAAAACAAAGAAATTTGCAAGTGTTCTAAAACTTTTGAATGGTAGTCCAACAATTTCTTGGTTATGAAAGTGCGTTTAGTTTTTCTTTGCAGGCATTTCACAGTTAATTAATGTGATGTTCACAGCAACTCACTGCCCTTTTTACACTTGTTACACTCGCTGACCTGCCTACACAAACACACCTAAAGGGCTTTTTTTTAAGAAGTAGAAATGCCAAGAGGATGTCAACAAGGGCTTATTAAAGTTTTTTTTTCTTTTTTTCAAATATAAAAAATATATCAGAAAACAGCCTTTAGTGGAAAACAAAACCATTTGATTTCCATTTTCCATAGTGAATTTAGACATAGGTTTTAATAATTGAGAAACTTTTTTTAATTTTTTTTTTTACATTTTTGTGGATCTAGATTGTAACCAAAGGCAGTTCAAATAGCAACAGATTGCAATGTTGACATTAAATGCTCAGAGTCTCTTCTGCCCATCCATCCATCCATCCATGTAATCAATACCAACCTTGGTAATCCAACTAGGGTCCATAGAGGCCAATGGTGACCATTGTATTTATTCCCATTTTACGACTGTGGTAGGACCTCTGGTCAACATTCACACACGTATTCACACACTATGGGCGATTTGGGAACACCAATTAGCCAAATCTGCGTGTCTTTGGATTGTGGGAGGAAACCAGAGCAGCTGGCGGAAACCCACCAAGCTCAGGGAGAACATGGATGCTCAACGCACACAGACCCTTGAGGTGCAAGGCGAAAAGTGCTAACCACTAAGCCACCTTGCTTCCTCAGAGGTTGTTATCCAGTGTAATCACAATATGTTGAAAAGATATCAGGACTTCATGAGTTTGAAAGCAAGGGGTGTGAACAACAGCCGGGTGTGATTGAAGACCTGAATATAAAATGTGCAATCATTGTTAATTAGCTTTTTAATGGGCAACCATTTTTTAATAAATCAAACTAAACACAAACATCCTATTCACAGATTTTTTTTTCTTTTGCAAATGCTCACTTGTGAATTTTTGTTTTGTAAATCTCAAACCAATTTAACCTCCTCATTTGTATCTCATTTCTACCAATAATTTCTCCAGGAGATGTGGGTATGCTAGATATATATATAGATAGATATTGTACGTCATGTACATCCTTCTCATTATTTCACTCACAGTGGGGCTTGGAGCATATCCCAGGAGACTTAGGGCATGAGGCACCAATCCATCTTACGCACACACATACACGCATACTCATTCACACGCTATGGGCAATTTGGGAATGCACTATGGGCTATTTGGAATTAGCCTAATCTGCATGTCTTTGGACTGCTGGAGAAAACTGGAATACTCTGAGGAAACCAACCAAGCACAGGGAGAACATGCACACAGACCCCAGATTTGTTCAAAAACACGTCCAATCTCCATATCTCCACGATCTCCATATCAGAGGGTTAGAAGAAAGAAATGCCTGAGAAATGCTGCTATGCTATTAGTAATTATATTATATTTAATCCACAGTAAGAATAGTGTAAACATAACAACTAACTTCACATCTGACCAATGGTACGAGGTGTTATCAAAAAGTTTCGAGACTAGTTTTGTAAGATGACAACAGATAGCAGCTGCACACACAGTCATAGGGAGAACCGACCTTCATAAGTCTGTGTGCCAAATGACATCATTCTGCATACATCATAAATCTGGTTCTATTTTCATCATTCATGGTAAGCAAGTTAGAACAAAGACTGAATATGAAATTCTGCATGAAACTGGGCAAATCTCCCACAGGATTGTTTAAAAATATTCTGCAAGTTTACAGCGATGCTGTAATGAGTCATTCAATGTGTTTTGAGTGCCTCGCGCGCTTCAAGAGCGAAAGAACATCACTGGAAGATGGCGAGAGATCAGGAAGACCTTCAACGTGCTCAACACCTGAAAATGTCAAAACCATTCACTTTTGTTAATGATGATCAGCAGAGAGCAATCCACAACATTGCTGCTGTTGTAGTAGTAATTTCACCAATTGTAATCATGAATTCACTCCACCTTCTTTCCCCAGTAGTATTGTTCCCAAATTTGCCAAGCAGCGCCTTTTATTCAAACGACAAGTGAAATGTGACAGAACTTCACAAGGGAAAAGAGAAACCTGACATTTGAGAAATCCTCAATGACATGGCATTTTAGCAATGTGCATCACCAAACATACCTAATGTCAATCATGACTCCCTTACACTTCAACAGAACAAAATACCGGAATTTTGAGAACTTTGAGAACAGTTTTCTCTTGAGTGTGTGTAAAATAATAAATAAATATAATAAGGAACACAAATTTCAGCATTAAAAATAAAACTGAAACACAAGAAAAGACCAAGGATCAATTATGGTGCATGTCATGAATCAACATGATTTGATTTTTAACCCTGACCTCAGGACATATGCTAAAAAGTTGAAACAAAACAGCCATACTTATTCTTCCTCTTTATTCTTAGAGTATGCTACGTCTCTTCCTAATATTGAGTTGATAGTAAAAAACCGTGTTGCAGCGTTTGATTTTGTAATAACCTACCTTTTCATCTCCAAAGCTAAACCCCACATGAATTCGGTTGTGTCTAGATAAACATTAACAAGTGCATTAATGAAGCAAACAATGAAGCAGCATCATTAAGCATGACGAAGTTTGCTTGTTCACAAACAGTGCTGTGAAATAAAATAGCATTTTCCCTCTTGAGCATTTCTTTGTTCGGTTTTTCAGATGTGATTTCCATGACGAAGATGGTTTTAAACAAAGCCAACAGTGACACCAGCTGAATGAAAGACTGCATTGCAGAAGGTGTAGGATTAATAAAGCAGGAGGTTAAATAAAGTGTGAACATTATACTTAATGTTTTAATATAGAACACTAGCATAAGTGAAGAGTTTGTTGAAATAGTTAAAAGGTTAAAGATAAAGATAAGCTGATCAGCATTTGGCACATAACTGCTCATAATTTCTCTGTTACTTAACATTTTATTTTCATTTATGGTGCAAGGTTCAGTTTTCATAGTGTACGTACCATTTTTGTAAATGGTAAACCATGCTGTGTCATGATTTCGTGTCTGTGTATTGAGGATTTTGGCAGCTTACCATTGTAGGTGTGGGTGCCTTAATCCTTCTTTCTGTCTTCCACATACTCTGTGTATACAGTACACAGTAAAATATCATGTTGATTTTGTCTGGTGAGTGATGTGTATAGCCACGTCCACCTCAAGGAAAAAGTGCTATATTCATCAAAAAAATACTACTGTGATGTAATCTGGCACATAATTGTTCATAACTTCATTTCGATTGAATATATGACACAGGTTTAACTTCAGGCAAATACCTAACTACTGGCAAAATTTCATTAAATTCTATTTAGGCAGTTTTGCGTGATGCGATGACAAAATCTGCATGCAAAATCAAAAGTCCCAATTGATCTAATCAACCCTCATACAATATTAAAATTGTAAAACAAATAATAATAGGCATCTGTTTCTGTACTCTACTATTACACTCCAATTATAAGTATCTGTCAAGCGCTCTCACATTATTTAAAAAAAAAAAAAAAAAAAAAAAAAAAACGGGGTTATATGCAAGTAATTAGATAATCCTGCAAACCAAGTAAGTTTTGTAAACTCTGTATAGGTCATTTCTATTTTCTTTACCTTAAACCTTATTTTTCAGTAGATCCAAATTTTAGTGAAAACTATAATCCATGTTCTGGGAAGGAATTTGTTCCAAAAATGCAAGTTATCATGTAGTTTTAAATTCAATCTAATTAATATACTCAGTTATACAAAATAATTTCGTCTATCTTATACTCGTCACTACAGAAATATATTTTTTTGACCCAAAAGAGAGAATAAATCTAATCAGAGATCAGCACCAAAAAAAGAAAAGACAAATATCACAGAGACATGAAGTATCTCGCACATTTATTAGCCTACAGAAAATATTCTGAACAGAGTGATTGGACCAAGTAATGAGAGAATCACATACATTAAATTTTCCTGATTGTGATTAAATCTTTAAATATGGATGTATAAATGTTGTGTGCCTCAGATAGTACATGACAAAGGCACAGGTATTCTTGTGATGTGCTGGACAAGCAGATAAAGCAGACAGATCAGATGATTGTGTGCGTTTACTGGAGACATTCAAGGCCTGCATCGCTGGATGAAGCGCGGGTAGAGGCACACATCTCGAATGTGGTTACGATTGAGCAGCCAGGTAAGGAAACGCTCCAGGCCAAGCCCGTATCCACCATGAGGACACGTACCATACTTCCTCTGAAATTCACAAAAGAAGCAGGTGTATAAGCTTAAGAATCTAATGCCAAGGAAGCACAATTTTTTTTAAAGTGCAATAGCAGTTTAACTGTCTAACAGCATGAATAAATGTATTACACACGTGAACAAAATTTTTGGTACCCTTCGGTCAATGAAAGAAAAACTTAATGGTTACAAAAATAACTTTAATCTGTAATAATAAATAAAAATTCTATGAATGTTAACAATGAAAGTCAGACATTGCTTTTCAACCATTCAACGGGATTATTGCTTTTCAACCATGCTTTAACGGAATTATTTTAAAAAATAAACTCATGGAACAGGCCTAGACAAAAATCATGGTACCCTAACTTAATAGTTTGTTGCACAAGCTTTTGAGGCAATCACTGTAATCAAACGATTCCTGTAACTGTCAATGAGACTTCTGCACCTCTCAGCAGGTATTTTGGCCCACTCCTCATGAGCAAACTGCTCCAGTTGTTTCCGGTTTGAAGGGCGCCTTTTGCAGACGGCATGTTTCAGCTCCTTCCAAAGATGCTAAATAGGATTGAGGTCAGGGCTCATAGAAGGCCATTGTTTTCCTCTTAGCCATTCTTGGGTGTTTGTCCTGTTGCAAGACCCATGACCTGCGACTGAGGCCAAGCTTTCTGACACTGGCCAGCACATTTCTCTCTAGAATCCCTTGATAGTCTTGAGATTTCATTGTACCTTGCACAGATTCAAGACACCCTGTGCCAGATGCAGCAAAGCAGCCCCAGAACATAACAGAGCCTCCTCCATCTTTCACAGTAGGGACAGTGTTCTTTTCTGGATATGCTTAATTTTTCCATCTCTGAACATAGAGCTGATGTACCTTGGCAAAAAGTTAAATTTTTGTCTCATCTGTCCATAGGACATTCTCCCAGAAGCTTTGTGGCTTGTCACCATGTAGTTTGGCATATTCCAGTGTGGCTTTTTTATGATTTGTTATCAACAATGGTGTCCTCCTTGGTCAAATTGGTAATTTTTTATTTATTGTTACTTTTGTCAGATTAAAGTTATTTCTGTGACCATTGTGAGTTTTTCTTTCATTGACCGAAGGGTACCAACAATTTTGTCCACGTGTGTACTCATGTCATGTCATATCTTTTTCATTTTAATGCACATTACACCATTTTAAAGATTTGCAGTCATGTTTAAGCATGCAAATGATGCTGTTATTTAAAGCAAGTCGAGAGAAAGACACTAAAGTAGAGTAGTCATTTAAAGGCTCGCTACAGCCGAGTTAATGGTAAAGTTCTGGTTGTAACTCTGCAATTCGAAAACACTTTGCTTGCTATGGTGCATGGACACACCATCTACGTTTACATGGGCAATATTTCTTTAATCTGACTGAATTTATTCCAATTAGATTTCATTTTACCTCTTTACATGGATGCAGATTAGATAAGAAGTCCGTTTTACATACACAGTGCTTTTACTCAGAATATAAACTTTGTTTTTAACATGCACAAAGTGGTTCTGCCTGCTGTGAATCGTTAAATCTGACAAAAATCACACACACACACACACACACACACACACACACACACACACACACACACACACACACACACACACACACACAAAAAAAAAGGATTTTTGTACAACTTTGTTAGCTTATCTTTACTGATAAATCCCACCGGTGTTTTGAAGGTTACAAGAATCAGTCAAGCTAACGGTCATCTATGACTGTCTCTCCATTTTAGAAATAGCATAGCATCTAACCAATCAGATATCCCTCCTCAGCCAGAGACTTCACATATCAGGAATGGACGCGAGATTTCTTTCCAAAAATCCCGTCACCTAATGTTATCTTCACGTGAAACCCACATTTTACATGAAGCCTCTTTACAGACAGCTTCACCACATCAGATCACAAGGCAAGTCCCTTTGTAAGGTGTTACCATAGAAACTATAATGTATTAGAATGTACATGTTAATATAAGCATGTGATCTGTATCACAGTTTTAATTAATTAAAAGCATGTGTGTTGAGACACATTGAGGCATATTAACTCCTGTTAGAGGATACCACTTGCAGGATACAGCATCTACCAAACACACTGATTTAGAATATAATCGTGCAGATAGTGTGCACACGCACACACACACCTGGTCAGTGTACCAGTAGTAGGGAGTGGGGTCGATGCCTTCTCTCTTGTAGCCCTCGAGGAGCTCATCGGCATCCCAGATACGCATCGACCCTCCAACGATCTCACCAACGTTAGGCATCAGGACATCAACCTGCACACACACACACAGAGCAGCAACATTTCCATTAGCAAAATGCTGTGAATGCATTTATATACCGTATTATATTGCAGGTGTTGCCAGCATGTCCGTAGTAACACCCAGTAACCCTTAACATAAATTAGTGTTGTTCACGCTCAGGTGTTGTTTTTGTCTTTTTAACTACATGTCCATGGGAAATATTTGTTTACTATGCATATGTGACCAATTCTTTGATTATTAATGCCTGGAGATTTTCTAATATTACATACAGTAGAACATATAAATTTCCACCACACCTATGATATTGAAATATACTTGACTATTCTATTTACACATTACTACCTTAATTTTTGACAAGCATTTCTTTAAGAGACAAAACCTGTTCAGTGTTACGTGATGTGTATTATGATCTTTCTTTTCTTTGACATGATTATCCCATACTTTGAAGTTTGCAGTTATAAACTGCACTACTAAATGTATAATTAAAAAGTTAAATACGACATATTAATTTATATATCTTGTGTTGCGACAGTGCCTTAAGACCACAAATAAGGCATGTCAATCATCATAATATTCATTTCATTATTCAGCATGTTTATAGCAATCGGAGTTAATCTAATACTCAGTCGGAAACATATGTGAACACTTACGTTGGCTTTAATTTAATTTATACTGAAGTGTTATTTATACGAACAATATAATTGAAGATAAACATATTGTTGCTTGTTAACTCAATGCTAGACAAAATAAAACATTTAGTTTCTTCTCTTGTTACTGACCGATTCGGTGAGGCGTTGGTCCTCGGGACAGCGCTGCATGTAAAATGATTTAATCTCAGCTGGGAAGCGACACAGAAGGATGGTCTCATTAATGGTGTCAGTCATCAGTCTCTCCGGGGCTTCAGGGATATCCTACCACAGAATCACAGTGACGATAAATACAAGGATACCAAATTATACAAGAGGTTAAGAACATAACATGCACTGGAAAATAAGAGGGTAACTGGATGAAAGTCATGATTTTGACATCATACAATGAGAAAACAAAAACAAGCATGATGAAGGAGATTTAAAAATAAATCCTAAGCATTGTATATATTCTGTTTGTGTGTATTTATTCTATGTGGTTAAATGTGTTTGCTTTCTTGCATTTTAGTCAGGAAATAAAAAAAGTTTTTTGTTCTTCAGCTTCTGTTAATACTTTGCATACAGATCTGACATTCACCGTTACAGCAATTAGTTCCAACTGAGTAACCTGCTTGGATGAGGCACGAGTGGTGATATAAGAGCATAACAGCACTGGGACGTTTAACTGTACGCATCAGTCCGCATCACAGGTGCTCTAACAGTGGTTAATTACACTAACTGTCGGGCGCCAGTATGGGTAAAAAATTAGGTCAGTAAGGTCTGCAGTACTGGAAAGAGGGGAGAGCGGCTGCCTGCCAAAACCCACATTTAAAACCAGTCATGGAAGCACTTTCAGCAAGAAAACAGTTCTGATAATGTTATGTCATCTTGAACAACAGTCCTTAGTATTTACATAAGGCTGAATCTCAACCAATTCTGTAACCCCTTATCAAGGATACTACTTGGTTTGTGGAAAAAGGGATTGTACAACCTTGTGCACTAGCTTTATATTTATTTTATTTTGGGATTCATTTACTCCAGAAGTGGTGAAACAAGGGGAAATCTAAAGTTTCTACATGGTTTATTCTTCTCACTTGTGGCTATATAGCACCATTAAGAGTACTAATGGCTAATTACACTAACTCTAGATCGCCGGCTCTGTCAGTTGCGGTTAGTTACTTCTGCCAGACGCTGAAGGATATGCGTTGGCTGAGCAAAATAAATGGTTAAATAAACAAACAAATTATAATCTGTTAATAATAAATGGTGCTTGTGGAACTGCTGTATAAAAGCAATCTCACACTCCAGGTCATGCTGTTGTGCTAAATGCACTCCCTCTCGTTTTATATTGCTTAATTATCTCCTGCTTTAACTCAGTGTATTATGTCTTTGCCATCTTTCATATTCAATCTTTCCTCGCCATTTTTCTTAATAAATGCATGCTGAGTAGTTAGTTATACAAGCTGCTGTGAAATTAAGTTTTGGTTTGAAATGAAAGACAAACCTCTCCAAACTCATAATAGGTCCCATCATCTTTTTTAACATCATGCTCCTTAAGCCATGTAATGGCATCAGTGTAGTTCATCCTCTTAAATGGTCTCTTGGGGGGCTTAAAGTCCTGCACACACACACACCAAAAACAGCTTGTTACTTATTTATGTGCAAGTAATGCACATAAATACAGCAGTGTAAAGTTACCACTAAAATTGAGAGAAACTTTTTTTTTTTTTTTTTACAGTTTAAATTACCATTGTCCCAATCCTAATTAAGGAAAATGGAAGTTCAGTCGAATCTAAAACATAATTTAACAGACTCTTTTTTGTAAAATGCTGTAAGGGTGAGGATAGCTTGAGAAATCAGACGTCTTACAGGGTTTATTTCGTAGAGAAGCGCAGCAGCAGGAGACTTAAGAACCCGATCCACTACGTCACAAACAAGATCCTCTAACCTGCTCAGCAGATCTTCAAAGGTCATGAAAGGACACTCCGCCTCAATATGGGTATACCTGAGTGTTTTTTTTTAAAGAAAAATACATTCAATTGAATTGTAGGTGACTTACGCAAGTCCAGTAAAGTGTACTAATATTATAATACTTGCAATCAGTTGTAAGTGTGTGATATTAGGACCGTCACTTTGTGACGAAATTTGTCCTTTCAGTTTGAAGGACAAATTTCCCACAATATAGTGTGTGTAAACAGGATTTTTGTACATATTCCATATAAATACACAAAAAGCTGCCAGTGTCTGTGTTTAACTTACTCAGACAGGTGTCTGCGGGTGCGAGACTGTTCAGCCCGATATGACTGGGCGATGCAGAACGTGTCTCCGAGCGCTGGGATGCACGTCTCCAGGTAAAGCTGAGACGACTGGGTTAGGTACGCCTGCTCTCCAAAATAATTCAGACTGAAGAGGGTGGAGCCACCTTCCACCTGAGTCTGCACTAGAGTGGGAGGAGTGATCTACAGGAGCACGGAGACACAAACATGTTATGAAACAGTGTCCAAAATATCTGACCTCCCACCAATTATGGAGATGAGTTTTCATCTTACTTATCACATGTTAGGGATTTAATACCAAAATTCCACACATTTTCATACCTTACATGCATTATTCTTTTATTATTCCAATTTACTGACTTTCGGTTTAGTATTTTCTTGTTTTTTCTTTTTTTTGGGCTCTGTAGACTGTGAAAATGCAAAATAATATGACGTGCTTGAACAAGTACTACTTTTAATATTCCTGAATTATAAGGGTAGAAGCCGTATTGCTCAAATTAACCAAAGTTTCAGTAATTAACATGAATTATTGGCAGTTGACTATGATGTTTATTTCAGTGCTTGTCATATTCTCATTGGTTTATTGTTTTGTTTCTTTTTAACCTGTTTCTTGCATTTATATTTTGGTACTTTATGTATCCTTATGGAAGCATAATTTAAATGTAATGTAACTCCCACACAGAACATTTTTTTTCATGGCCTCACCTCATAGTAGCCGCGACTGAAGAAGTGCTCTCTGAAGCAGTGCGTGACCGTGGAGCGCACTCGCAGGATCTTGGACACATTTTCTCCACGGATCATCATGTGCCTATTGTTGAGCTGAACATCAACATCCGACTCCTCGTTCAGCAGGTTGTCAGCGCCGCCGGCCGGAGCAAGACCGATTAGCTCCCAGAAGTCACAGTGTAGCTCATGACCTCCTGGAGCCTGAGAGACAGCACCGAATTCATTTATAATAGCAGTGACTAGAATATTTTTATTTTACTGGGCACTTCAATCAAATCAACATAATGAGATTAATCGATCAAAATTGATAAACTACATAATATTATCGACAAACATATGTACATATAAAATGGCTAGCTTATTGCTATATAAATGAAGGAAGTAAATTAACATTTTTTGTCCAAGACAAAAACTTTGTTGCCACTGTTGACATGACTGATGAGGTGCATATCTGTACATTACCATAAGTTTTGGCCGTCATAAATTCTCCTGCTCTGAACACCGACTGGTGTATTTAACACAAATTTAAACTCTTTTCTTTTCCTGGGAATAGCCTTATGGCTTGTTCCAGTCAGCCATGCGGTAAGGTCTGGGAAAATAACATAGTTAATTAATTTTGAAAGATAGCAACTCGATTTAGCTCAGTGGGACTACAGAAGCTCCATGTGGGACTCAGCTGAACTTTGGAATGCATTTTTGCCTGGAACAAGGATGGAGAAATTTGCCCAATTACCTAAACTGTACTCACGTACTCACTCAAGGTGACAAATGACCAAGATCTATGGTAATTCACTTATATGCACCTCAATTTTGATTTAAGACAGACCTGAAAAAAAAACATCTCTTTAATGAGACTCTAATGAATTATTGTTTCTGTAGTTACAACTCGTTCACAGAAGAACGAATGGCTCCACAATAGTAATTATAATAAAAAAAGATTGTTATATGTATAACTTGCTAGGGTTAAGAAATCTTTTAAAAGAATGTTTAGAACATGTTTAGAACAGATTTTTAAAAAGGAATTTAACCAAACTACTTAAAAGTATAATGTGTCATTCTAGAATTAAGGGGAAAAATATATTATAGCTGGTTCGGGCGCACAAGTAATCAAACACGTCTTACGGGAAATATATACCATCTGGATTATTTATTTTTACCTTAATTAACAATTGTAATTTATTTACGTTCATCTACAACATTAAAGAACAAACAGAAAAGTGCAATACTGCTTTGTTATTTTGCAGAAGAATGGTACCTGCTTTCCTTCAGGAACCTCTTTCACTGTTCCGTACAGAGCCACCGTGCTTTCAGTAGACAACATGAGCCCGTTATAGCACTGACACTGAAACACACAAACCCACACAATCATATATACACACTAGTGATGCGCGGGTCGTCTTTTAACCCGCGGGTCGGGTTGGGGCGGGTAAAGAAATTGTCGCTTTATTT
>JAQMYG010000011.1:19986667-19999558 GCA_030014215.1 Clariallabes teugelsi
GAGTGTGTGTGTGTGTGTGTGTGTGTGTGTGTGTATGGTTGCGAGAGAGAGAGAGAGAGAGAGAGAGAGAGAGAGAGAGAGAGAATTACACAAATCAGCAAGCCCAAGGTCACATATTGCACTTAGTTATATATCTGATTACACACTTAAAGTCAATTTCTGAAGAAAAGGGTATGAAAAGAAAAAAAGAGTGTGATTTTAGTGAAGAGTACAAAGAGGAAGAGGGTACACTAATGCAAACCCCAAAACAAACAAATCAATCTATTAATGTCAGTACATTAAGTGGGTAGAAGATTGAATGTGAAAAAATCAACTAAGAATGCTATTAATTATATACCACAAGTATAATTTAGTAAAGTAAATTAACCACATAAGCAGATTTGAGAGAGGGAGAGAGGGAGAGGGAGAGAAAGAGAGAGAGAGAGCGATGTCGATGTGGATTATTTTACATTAATCTAATGAGGGCAGTAATCAGACTGATTAACCAGTAATTAAATTAAACTTCTGAAAATGGAAAGTAACGAGACTTTCCAAGCTAATCCTACTTCACTGTAGTGGCGTATGAACTTTATCCTAAAATTAAATTCTGAGATCATTTATATGTTAAATCCCCTATCTGTAAAAGCTTTGCTGATGAGGCAATATGTGTTGCCATTAATACAAATTAATGTGATTGGGATTTGGGGGGAAAAAAACAAACAAACAAATAAGTGACTGAATTTATTGCTAATCAGATTTACCAGCTCAGTTTATTGTCAATATACTGTAATAACATGACCGTACTATAAATTTTAAAATAAAAATAAATAAATAAATAAATAAAATTAAGCAGATGAACCCATTTCCTAATTTGAAATTGCGCTAGTGGAAAGTGTGACGGAGTACATCAATGAACTAAATGAATAAATGGAAAAAATGAGGGTGAACCCAGACCAAGGTTGGAATGAAGGGATGAGGGATAAACGAATGAAAGGTGATGACAAGTGACACCAGTTTCTCTGGCATCTGTGAAGGTGTGTGTTGAGGTGTCAGTGTGAATAAGAGGTGTGCGTGCGTTAGCAGGAATGAAAGTGTGTGTAAAGAGGAAAGACTAGCAAGACAGACAGAATCCCTAAACATCTTTATGTTACTGTGTGCACTGACTGACAAATAGTTAAAGTTTTACAATGTGTAAAAGTTAGTACCCCCTCGATTAATTCTATGTTTTTGTGTAAATATCATCTGATCGTAGGGGTTCTCAGGTTATGAAACACATTTCTAAACAATGTGGAGTTCAAACGTTGTACATGAGAAAGATTTTTCGGAAGTGGAAAGCATTCAAGACAGTCGATCTTTTTTTAGGATTGGACATTCAAGTACGTTCACCTCAAGGTCACTCAAAGCTGAGTTACATCTCAGACCCTACAGAGTCCGTGACAGCACAATTATAAGAAGACTGAACAAGTATGGTTTATTTAGAAGTGTTGTCAGGAGAAAGCCTCTTCAGTCTAAAAAGGCATGACTGAGGTTCACAAAAATGCATTTAAGAGTCCAGAAGACTTTTGGAACAATATCCTATAAATGAGACCAAAGTGGAGTTGATTGGAGTTAATGCCCAGTGCCATGTTTGGGAAAAAACAAACAGCGTTTCAGTAGAAACTGGGCATCTTGCAGTCTTTGAGTTGACCATGAACTCCTCTTTATACCAGAGTATTGTATTTGTATATATATATATATATATATATATATATATATATATATATACACTTTAACATATACAGTATAGGTTATTTCACCTCAGTGCTCGCTATATACCGGACATCTGCCTGTACATAGCAGCAATGTCTGCCTTTCACATGCACTCTGTCCTCTAGGAACTACAGTTCCTAAAACCCCCTGCCAGGAGCCAGGACTATTTTCTCAAGCTCTCCCATATTCTACTCACACACAACCTGTTGCCCATTTATCAGTCTTTATCAGGTAAAGCCTGTTTTGGTCTTTTTGGTTTTTACCGAGCATAGCTTCCTAATACTTGTTAATACTTTTCCAGGAACACTTTGCTACTAAGGTCCATATACAGTATGCAGCAAGCACATGAATTTATACTATGCTCTAAGAGTATTGGAAACCAATGAAACATATTCATTAAGTTTGCTGATGACACGACCGTGGTGGGTCTCATCAGCAAGAATGACGAGTCAACATACAGAGAGGAAGTGCAGAGGCTAACGGACTTGTGAAAAGACAACAACCTATCTCTGAATGTTGCAAAAACAAAACAGATGTTTGTTGACTTCAGGAGGACATGGAGCGACCACTCTCTCCTGAACATCAATGGCTCCTCTGTGGAGCACCAAATTCCTGGGTGTCCACCTTTCTTCCTGAGAAGGCTGAGGAAGGCCCAGCTTCCACCACCGATCCTTACCACTTTCTATAGAGAGCATCCAGAGCAGCTGCATCACTGTCTGGTTTGGGAATTGTGCCATCTCGGACCGCAAGACCCTACAGCGGAGAGTGAGGACAGCTGAGAAGATCATTGGGGTCTCTCTTCCCTCTATCGAGGACATCTACACCACACGCTGCATCCACAAAAGCCACCAGTATTGTGACTTACTCTTTACACTCCTGCCATCTGGAAAGAGATACCAACGCATTTGGTCCCTCACATCCAGACGGTGCAAAGGCTTCTTTCCACAAGCCATCCGTCTCCTCAACAAAAAAGGGACTGGACTGATAAACATACACACACACACACATACAATCACTCAGATAAACTCAACTACCTCAAAACATTGGGACTGACCTGATAAACACACGCGCGCAAACACAACCATCTAACAATTGTTTATTATACCAACCTGTAATTGCTCTTTTCCACAATATTTATTACTTGTTATTTGCACAAAACACTTTTCTATCTTCACTGCTACTTACAAGGATTGTTCACTGTTTACTGTTTCTCTTTTCACTACCTCAACTCATTACCTCATCACCACAAAGTATTGAAATGTGTCATGTTGTCATGTTGTCACTTTGTCGCTCGTTTGCACATTTGCACGTGCACTTAATGTTGTCTCTTTTGTATAGGACTTAGATAGTTTTCTGTTCATTTAAAAATGTCAATCTGTCTTGTCTCAGCTAGTCAACTACTTAGGTTTCTTTGTTACGTAGTTAGTTTTGCTAATTTATGTTGTTAATTTATGTTTTGTATGTAGTACCGTGGTCCTGGAGGAACGCTGTTTCGTTTTACTGTTGAAATGACAATAAAAGCCTACTTGACTTGACTTGACTTGATTAACAGGTTATGAGTTATATATGACCAGCCATTAATAGTGCTAGGCTAAAAGCTAGCTGGAGGTATGGTGATTAGAACTGTTGCACCTCCAGGGTCTGGGTTCGAATTCCGGACAGGTTCAATTCCCGTCTTTGTGTGCACAGTTTGCATGTTCTCCCCGTGCTTGGTGGGTTTCCTCCGGGTACTCTGTTTTTTTCCTAAAGTCCAATGACATGCAGATTAGGCTAATTGTCATTCCCAATTTGCCCGTAGTGTGTGAATGAGTGGGTGAGTGCGTGTATGTGTGCCCTGCGATGAATTTGCACTCTGTCCAAAGTGTGCCATGCCTCGTGCCCTAAGTCTCCTGGAATAGGCCCCTTTGACCCTGTATAAAAGATTAAGTGGTATAGACGATGAGAGAGGAAAATACCTACAACTAGCAATTAGCAGCTATTACAGCCAGGCTTATGGGTCACATACTGTACTGTATATGCAACTAACAAAATCCAGTTAATTTTAGATTGTGAATTCTTTAGGCTAATGAGAATTTCAACGTTTTAAAAAAACCCACATTTCGATCCCGTGTTACAACATGATTTACAAGGCCAACTGTAACAGGTTTGCAAGAAAAAGAATAAATTGATATTTATACATTGCATTTCACATTACTACATTGCAAGCTTATATGTTTTTGCAGAAAAAAAGTAGAACATATAGTCTATTCATATGTCATGAAATGCATGAAGTACAGTACAGTAGGTTATGATCAAAATGTTAAAAAAGAGTGTTCAAGTGACAGTTTAAGACAATGCTATGAATGAGCTAATATACAGAACGTTGCTTGTGACAGTATGTTTTAATTCAACAGTGAAAATGTTGCAAATAATTGGATATAATGTTTTTTTGTTTCTTCCAGGGTGGACCCTTGGATTAAAAACAATGTATTGTAATTATAGGCTATAGTAAGCTATAGTAGGTGTCCAGGCAAGAGTTTTTGTTTTACAGCAAAACAACCCTAGATGCAGGATGTACAATGTTGTACAATGTGGTATTCAAGTCAAACCAAGCCTTGTATTGAAAATTCTCCTAAATATAAGTATAACAGAAGACTTCAAGCACAGTCTGGTATGAGACTCTTAGGTGCAATAAAACATTTGAATGATGCAAACGTCCTAAAGAAGGCACATCTGTGAATGACGGTCCAAGCTGAGGTGCAGTTGTTCCCATGAACACTCTGTGAGTGGAACATCGGATTATTTAAAATTGGCAGATAACTTGTTGCCAACTTGTGGAAGAGACACATCTGCCTATGGGAACTGTACACACAATCATTCACTTATTCTACTTGCACATTGCATTAATGGAAGTTATTCCCACATCCCCATACAGTCCTGACCTCGCTCCAATGTGACTTCCAGGTGTTTTGGCAATTAAAGAAGTTCCTGGGAGGCCAGTGTTTGAACATGAAGTGGGATGTCCGATCATGGCTACGGTGTACTAAGAAAACTTTCAAACTTGATGATATTCAAGCACTAGTGAAATTTTGGAAAAGGTGCACGAGTGTAGCAGGGGATTATGTAGAGAAATAAAATGAGTTTTTACTGTAATAGCTGTGTTCTGTTATTCTGTACAATCAAAAGTCTTGGTTTAATTTGAACAATTCTTGTATATTAAACATAAATGAAATTTCACTAGTATTACTACAGCTGCTCTAATCAGCATGTCAGAGTGCTTACTTCAGTCCTTATGTAATCCTTAAGTCAAATGATTCAACCTGCAGTGACACACCCATTTTAAGCCAATATTCTAAGCCCCTCTCTTTCTCTACTTCTCTTTTTGCTAATTATTTCAATCCCTGGATTCATTCCTTTAGCTCTCTCTTCATCTTTTTTTCACTCTTTTTCAATTCTTAGGTCATGTTAGAAGCCAAACCTTCCCTCTATATCTTTGTGTTACCCTCTGTGTCACGCTTGTCTAACTAATCCATATCACACACAAACATTCCCATCTAAGCACTGGGACGCAGATGCCCCTGCAACATAACACACCCTGTTACTGAGAGAGTCTGATGATCATCGCTCTGGGCAATTTTGATGCCTGTCAGCAAGAGTTAGTCACCCTGAGGAACAACAATCCCTTCTTTCTTTTGTTTTCTCTCTGAAGTATTCATAAGTAATAACGGTGTTTGTGTGTGAGTGAGCGAGTGAAGGTAAGACAGAGAGAGAGAGGGAGAGAGGGAGAAATCAACATTCCCATGATGAGATATAGGCCTGTGGATATCATAATCTGTGTTTTATTAGTATATGTATTATTACATATATGGTATATATCAAATTATCAATTTGCTTCAATTAAAGGCAATAACACACAGCCAAAAGTCATATCAATCTAGCTTCATAATAGAAGCTACAGCAGCAACATTAATTTATAATAGTAGCTAGCTAACAAACATCAGTGCTAAGCACTCTCAATGATGGAATAACCATGTAACAATTTCTCATGCCATAATAAAGCTATGTTAAACAAATATTTTGAATGAACCAGAACCTAGACATTGTAGCATGAAGTACGAATAATACCGACATTAGTTTCACTAGCTAGGTTTGCACAGTGGTTTGATCAGCCTGTGATTCAGCCAACAAAAATGTCCCAATTTTATTGAAAATGTAATCATTAGCACAAAATATACTGTAGGTCTGTATTTATTCTTTAAGACAAGGAATATATTGTAAGAATATACATGTTGAAGAGACATAATGTATGAGAAATGTAGCATATGACATGTACTGTATTAGTCTAGCTACACGACAGAAAGCAATGCAGTGAAACTACCTTGAAGGGAAACTGCTTTGATAAAAGAATACTAACTATTCTAACTAATAAAGCTTAGAAAAAAAGTACTGTGAACTTTGAACTGCAGCCTTGCACACTATTCTGCACATTATCTTGCCTATAACTGGACACGGTTCTACATTACATTTCAACTCTTCTATATCTCATTTTATAATATTTTATTCTTTTATTATATATTTTTTATATTTCTATTTTTATTCTACTCTTTCATTTTCATTATTTTATTGCTTGTACATAATATAAATTTAAAAGATCTTTACAGCTAAAGTTGATTTCCATATTTCTCTATATTTCTAATTTGTAAATTCTCTTATTTCTCTTATTTCATACTGAAACTTTCTTTTTGAAATGTTGAGGTCATCAGCAGTCGTATAAACATTTCACTTCATATCATACTGTGTATGACTGTATGTGATGTCACACAGCACTGCTCATGCAGAAAGTATATAAACCCATCTGTTATACAAATACATTTGTATTTGCCTGCTTCATGTCTGAAATGCTGGCCTCCCGGGAACTCCTTTAATGGCCCAAATATGTGGAAATAGCTTGGAGTATGGTCAAGACTACAGTATATGGGGGATATGGCAATAACTCCAAGGCCAAGTTCCTGTAATGTAGAAGTTCCGTTCACAGAAAAGAATGCAGTGGGCTCCAAACTACCTCAGCCTGGATAGTCATTTGTGAACGTACAGCCTTCTGTAAAACATTAGCAATATTCAAATGTTTTACTTTGGCTAAGAGTCTCATCACTGTACTGTGCTTGATATCTTTTGTAAATTTCATCACAAGAATTGAACACACTCATACTGTATAAATGTTAGTGTATATTTCCTAAATGGAAACACTATGGTAAACGTGTCTGTCTGCCTAATGTTATTACACAGTGAATGTTATTGTGATTAACTCATTTATTAAGTATTAAAGCATAATCAATTCAGTTTGTAATCAGATATTTTTGCCAAATTGTCCCTGGAGTATGGCTTGTGTACCACAGGTGAAAAGGCATTTTCCCAAGGCACCAGTAATACCTATTTAATTGGGTGTAAACATTTTAGTACACATTAACAGTCGCACTATTTTTAATAGATCAGGATGCGTAAACCTGCACAAAACAAATGATTGGTCAAATAAAGCTAATTAAGAAATCTAATGTGGAGGAGTGCACAATACAAAAGAGTGCACTAAAGAGGGGAGCTTCTGAGGTGCACTAAAAAAAGCAGTGGTCTGGCAAACAGGCGACTCTCATCATGATGCTTTCAAGTCAAGCACCTCTTCACCAAGCTCACATACACATGTGTGCGTGAGGAGGTATCAATCAGAATTACTGTTCTGTTCATGTTAACCCACACAACTTGCCTTCTCATTTTTTAATATTCTCCTATATATCATTTAAAAAGTAAACATATTGACTGATTGATGAAAATCTGTATTTGGCTTAATTATTGTGCCTTCTTAGTGGCACGTTGGCATAGTGGTTAGCATTGTGTTTTTTGTCAAAAATGACTTTTTGATCCGTCTTAATAAAGAATGAGATCACAATTTTAACCAAATTCATCTCAGTTCAAAGTATTTGATCAGAGAGTTTAAATTTACAGTGCATTTACACTTTCGCTATTTATAGGCCATAATACTGTACATAGCATAACGAGGGACTGCTTTGAAATCCAAACTGCTTAAAAGTCTCTATTAAAACCATATCACTATGCCTCATGCAAATTCAAGTTCTTGGTGAAGAAATGGAGCTGCAAGCCTTGGTCTTTGTTGGAGAACAGTTTTTGACGCATTTGCTCCGGTTCCAGGACAGAGATTAACCTTAATGTACCTTGATTCGACCTGTGCAACTAATCTGAAGCTTTTTTTTATTAGTATTTCTGACTTACCTGTTGTAGTTGTGAATAACCTGGATGGATAGCTGAATGATTTCACATATCCCCAAAACTCATCTGGCTATAGTGTACAATCTCACCTGCATGCTGTGGACTTGCCCCTTCTAACAATCATCCCAGGACTCCTAGTTTATAATGCATAATTTCAAGACACTTAGTACTGTTTGCTTTTTCTCTTGGCTTATTATCACCCAGAAGAGAATGACTCCCTTATGAGTTGAGTTCTTTTCAAGGTTTCTTGCTCTTGTCTCATCAGAAAGTTTTACAAAAAAAATTTCACTGACATGAACAGAATCTTTTGTTGTGTCCTCCAAAAAGTTTCCCCAACTTTTAACATGTATAGCATCATTCATGGTTAGACTTTAGACATTTTTGTTTGTTTGCATGTGCGTGTGTGTGTGTGTGTGTGTGTGTGTGTGTGTGTGTGTGTGTGTGTGTGTGTCCTGCTCCTGATGGATGATGATTGTATGGCTATATCAAGGACTCGCTTGAATCACAGCGTATCATTCTTACTGACACTTACACACACCTGCACTGCTAAAATAAGAGAGCAAAAGAGAGTGAGAGAGAGAGAGAGAGAGAGAGAGAGATCTGATTTATGATGGGTTTTAGAATTAGTTTGTACATTAATTAAGCAAATGTTTGTTTGGTACTCATTAAGAAAGAGGTGGAATGATGCGTCACTAATGACCTTTACCTTATGGCAGAGTTAAACCCTGACTCACTCAGTGATGTCACTGCAATGACTCCGCCCACTAGGACTGAACCAAGGACGAGATAAGCAATATGTAAGGAAGAAAGGGAATGCTTATAAACATTGCTTACAATTTAAAAAATTAAAAAGAAGAAAAAAATATATTTTATTGTCCTCTAATTTGGGTGTCAGATTATTTTCTTTAAAATAATTCAATCAAATTAAATCTGTTACGGAGGCGAGTTCTTATGGTGAAAACGCATATTCGTATTGCGAAACGCATTTCCCCATAGGAAATAATGTAAATGCAGATCATCCGTTCCAGCCACCTAAATTTCCAACACTATCATTATATTTTTGCATATAAAAACAATCAAAACATTTAGAAAAGCCATATAAATGAAGTAAATTTAATTTAATAAATAGATATTAAACCTCACTTAACCTTAATTTATGATTCCTCTTGGCACCTGCGAAAACGAAACTGAAAGTAGCCCCTTTTTCTTCTTGCTAACCTTCTTGGGACACATGGTGCTATATCTTCACTACATTTTGCACAAAATGCAAAAATGAAAAAAAATATGTAAACGTGCTTAGCTTGGCTTTCATGCATGCACGAAATGACATAAGCATGATGCACACAAAGGCAAATTTCTTGCAAAATTTCAGTTTTAATGCCGACAATTTGTGAGGCGGGGCAACTGTATGCCAAAGTACCGCTGTACAATGTTGTTACCGTACAATGTTGTTACTGCAATGAAACCTAACATGATGCTTAACTCAGTAATGCACTTTAATGCACTTTAATAACCGGTCATCAACATCCCTTTCTTTTGTGCATACCTCTTTGTCTATTAGCTGTCATAACCGCTGACACCGTAATGACATTCATTATTGCAGTTCATATCGCAGTTCTTCTGTGTGAAGGGAGGAATTAGGTGCTTAATCTAATCTGGGAAAGAAGACCTGCAAATAGGTCATTAAAGACACCTCTCCAGGGAGAATGGGGGAAGAAGAGACAACTACCGGTCTTTTAATCAGTTAGTGCTTTTCCGTTTTGCTTGCAGGCGAACTCTCTTTCTCACCTGCCAAATTGAGAAACATTCATTAACATGAATATTTGGCAAGGTGCAATAATGCGACCTGTTAATGCTGACAGGCTGAAGGAACATTTAACATTTAACATTTAATGGAAAACATTTAGTTCTTGCTTTTGTTAAAAGATGCTTGTTGGAGTTTTTAAGAAACATGAGGGTCAATAAAAGGAAAGAATAAAGTGTTTAATGGATGTGGAGCAAATCGGCACTGGAAAGAATGAATGACGTGGCAAATGAATGATGTAGCAGGTGAGCATACCAGTCTGGCTGGATCATTTTGACTGACATCATCACATTTATATAAAAGCCCAATATTAATCAAATCTTAAAATAAAAAACAGACCAGACATTTGTTCATAAAAAAAAAAAATCACATTATTTTTTTTTTGTATGGAGCTATCTTTAATAAGAGCGAGAGAGAGAGAGAGAGAGAGAGAGAGAGAGACGGTAACGGCCGCTGATTCTGTAAATGAAAGTTCTTTATATTATCTAATGCTTTAATAAGACATTAATCAGACACATTGTAATTAAATTAAAAGGATAAAGTAAACCAGCCGACTGGTTGAAAGCTGAGCAATGGATTATGAAACAACCTTTGTATGAAATGAGCTGCCTTTGATATTAAAAAGAGAGAGAGAGAGACATTGACATTAGCTGATGAATATAAAGCTCTCAACAGAAGCAATATGGCAATGAAGGATGAATTGGGGTTAATACTCTTAGTAATGGGACAATTAAAAAGATTTTTTTTCTTTATAATTTTTGTTGTTTAGTTGCGGTGATCTGTAGTGACCTTATACAGTATAAATGAGTAGAAAGCTCTTAAATTTTTAATTCTAGAAATAGGAATCATTAGAATATAGCACACACGGTAGTCTATGGGGATGATTGAGCTGTGCAAGCGAAGCTTTTACAAGCTGTCAATTAAGCATTTATATTAGAGCGTAATATATTAGATGTAGAATGATTACGTTATTTCATGCTGAACATTCCTTAACGGTTGATTGTTTGATACAGTTCACCTTTTCTTCTCTTTCAAATATTCAACATAGGAGAATTAATTAGAAACACACTGTAATTCAATGTTCTGTTTATAATCATATTTCTAATACATAGACAATATGTCTACTATATCAGTAGTAGATCAGTAACACGTAGATTGGTAACACAAAGTTAGGTTTTTCTTGGCATTGTGTAGATTTATATTACAATTACAGATATGTCAAAGTTTTTTTTTATAGAATTTAAAAATGCTGATGCTTCTTCAGATTATTAAATTGTTGTTATGTATATGATATGTGTCTGTTTTATCAGGTATGTGCACTAATCTAAAATATGTGTTATGTGTGTATGTGTGGTGTGTGTCAGGGTGAGTATGTGCAAATGTGCTGTATGTCAGAGTGTGCGTGAGTGTGTCTGTGTGTGTGTGTTTGTGTGTATGTGCACGTACTGGATAAGCTGCTTTGGGACATGAAGAATAATCCGGTTAGCTACAAACTATCAGCTAATCCCTGAAAGCTGTCTTTGGCTTTGTCTTACACACACACTCACACATGCACACACACACACACACACACACACACACACACACACGTAATAGTAATAATTATTAAATATTTTACACTTCGTGTCTCTCTCTTTCACTCAAACACAAACAAAAATAAGTAATAAATGAATAAAGCGTAACACTGGAAGCCCATAAAATGTGTGTTCAAAAAAAGTTCACTGAATTGAGCTGACTAAAAACAGCGGGTTTATCACATCACACATAGCAAAGAAATATTTCTATAAAAGAAATAAAAAAAAAAAAACAAGGAAAGTCTCAGTTTTAAATAATGCACTCATAACTAATAATGCAAAACTGATCAACTTTAAAATGTTGGAATCTCAGAGCCAATAACTGCAAAGCACCGATTCTCACCTGCTCTGGGGAAGTGAGCAAGGGAGGGAGCAAGGGAGCGCGGAGCGACCACTCAGCTGGAAAAGTTTCTGAGCTGAAGAAAATCTCCATCTCCGTCTCCATCCAAGATTTGCTCATTAACGTCACTTTGCCGGAGAGGAAGCTGCCAGATGAAATTAAGGCCCAATTATTGATAAATGAAGAGTGCTTTTTTGCTGGAGTTGCGCCTGGAGTCACACTCCGCATCTGTCATGAGGCACACACACATACACACACACACACACACACACACTCACTCACTCAAGTCTATCACTGCATCCTGTGCATTCATCATGCATCTGTAGGGGACCGGCCAGCATTCTGTGTGTGTCTGTGTGTACGTTTAGGAAAGGAGATTATGTAAAAGAGCTGTTTCTGCATTCTCAGAAAGACGTAAGTGATTGGTGATGGTGGGAAATGCGGATGTTCTCTCTCTAACACACTGATTGCTGACCAGAAATAATGCTCTTGGCACTCCAGCGCTTCCTAAACAAGCTTCATTCATTAGTGCGCTCATCCAAACTCAATTAGAAACTCGAAAATCTGGTATTTTAACTCAAAACTCTGTCGTACTCTACGGTTCATGCGATGTTATTCTCAGGGCTGGGGGACAAAGTGTAATACCCATAATGCTCTATGCACATATGTCGGTTTCAGCGATGAGATTTGACACATTGCAGAATCTTAACGCATAACCTAGATGTTTTTTATTTGCTCTTTTTTTTAAAGCAGAATGATGAAAGGTAAACACCTGTCAGGTGACAGGTATCAACCCCTCGGGCAGCAGCTTGGCAGACGAGGCAGTGGAATATTTTGTACAGGCACTACCAAAAATACGTGTTGCATCCCGTTAAATGTCTGCTTTCGGTTGGAGGTATCAGGTGTATGAATACGTTTAAAGAAAAACTACATCCCAGTTAGGGCTGGGTAATACATCAAAAATGAATACAAAATTACATTTACAACCTTTTTTGATACGTGTTTCTTTATACAGTATATACCTTTTTTTACTTAATACTTTTTTTTTTTAATTATGTTAATACTTTCCACATTTGATATGTGCATTCATATACTATTGTATGCATGGTCACATTAATCCGCCCTGATCAGTCTGTAACATGGAAGCAAGATGGGGGGGGGGGGGGGGGGGATCAGGTTTAAAAGTT
>JAQMYG010000011.1:20038848-20062255 GCA_030014215.1 Clariallabes teugelsi
CAGTTGAGGGTTAAGGGCCTTGCTCAAGGGCCCAACAGTGGCAACTTGGTGGTTGTGGGGTTTGAACCTGGGATTTCTGGGAGGTCTTCATGTGTGCTTATTTCAGCCTGTGAGTTCTGTGACTTCTTTCTTGTACATGGACTCTTGGACACTCCTCTGACCGCTGCCCTACTCATCCAAGCTCTCGGTTTAGCCTGAACTTGAGATTGTGCTATATATATTTTTTTCCACGATGCTAGAGGATTTTGAAGTGGTCCTAAAATGTTCAAAGCTTTTTAGTATTGATAGCCTTCTTCTTGTTTTTTTTTTTATCACAAAACTTCACAGGCAGTTCTTTGGTCTTCCTGACAGCAGGACTGATCTGATCTGCCATGTTAGCTGTGAGACCTAGCTGTGAGTCAGAGATATTTATTGTGCAAGCCTACAACTGGACACAGGTGGATTTAAAATGAACACAGATGTACCCTGTTTAACTCATACGGTGTGAGCTTTAGAAAATTAAACTCAATTCCTAATTTAGATTACTAAAATAAAGGGAGTATAAATAATTATCAAATAATATTTCCTGGAGACACTATATATATATATATATATATTTGTTGAAAACCTTTCCAAATACACACTAAATATAACTAATGCTGCATTTTTTACATGCATAGCTAACTGATTTTTATAAATTTACTGCTTGCCCAGTGTCTGGAATGAAATACGTGCATAAATGCATATGTAAACGTTTTTATTGTTATTTAGGCTTTTGGTTAATTAATATTTACATTTTTCAAGACTCATTATTTTAAACGTCCCTATTTCTTTTTTCAACTTAATACTATTAATTCTATTGTAATATTTTGAGAGTTTTAATAAACACTTTAAGGAACACATACTAGTAATAGGTTAATAATAATAATAATAAGTATTATGCAAGTCCTTATGTTATTGATTAATTGGCATACGGTACTGTATAACTGTGATGAGATCATTTTATCTGCTTTATTATGGTAAAAGTTTTATTCGATCTGGAGCCTATTTCAGGAAAGCTGGAATACGTTGAGTGGCAACATTAAATGCTACACCACCATGCAGTAAATGAATATAATAATTTGTAAAAGAATGATTTGTTGTGTACTGTATGTGTGTCTACAGTGTGTGTTTACATATTAGTTATAATTAATACATGTCTACAGTACATGCAGCTATTTGTTTATTTGTTTCACTCTAAAACTTGTTCTTGTTCTTCCTTTATCTAATTTTACAGTAAAATGTTTTTTTAGCATCACATTATGATATACACACAGTCCCAAAAACATTTTAAAAGTTGTTATCGATGAATTTTTAAAAACTCGAATTGAATTCTGGCAGCAATGTATAGAATCATGATTCCTCTGAAGAAGTCATTAGTCGCACCATCGTTGCTGCACCGTGCTATCATGTGATCATCAGAACAGAGGCATATGTTTTTCCTGTTGTATGTATACACATGTATATACAATTTTATTCGGCCTCTATGTATAAACACGGCATAGCGATGTTAATTTTTTCATGAAGAAAACTGCATTGCTTAAATAAGGTTTGAGTAATAGTTCATTAATATTTGCTGATAATAAGAGTCTATGTGTGAACATACTGTATGGGCATGGATCCACAGTGCCTCTTGGGGTATGCTGTGGTGTCTACCACCAGGATGTACACAGTCTATACTTTGCTGTGTGAGTGCTGTGGGTTGTGGGCTGGGGCCTCCATGGATGCGGCTTGTACTGTATGTCTGGTGCATCCCATGGGTGCTTGAGCAGATTGGGATCCTGGGATTTGGAGGCCAGATCGACATTGCTCTCCTTGTCTGCTGAGCCCTATGCATGGCAGGCTGTGACGCACTGGGTGTTCTCATGCATTTCTATTGTGGCCAGCATTTTACATGGCTTTTTACCTCGACTTGTGTTGCATTGGCTTTTTTGTGGGATAACCAGTTGGCCTTTGGTCCTGTGGAATGGATAGGTCTTGGGTGCACATGATCCAGTCACCAGTTTGCTGGTTTGTTAAGGGTCAATGTTGGTCAGTTCACCCACCGGTGGTGTCTGTTGACAAATTGTGCTTATTTCGTCCAGTTAAGTCCATTGGATGTGTTAGGAACTCATTTATGTTCCTAGATAAAGATGTGTTACCATTTTAATTATACGTTGCATCACAAACCTGAAATGGAATTAAAGAGGCTCTTTGGATCCATTTCAATCATTTCTCAAATAGCTTTTTAGAGTTTTTCGAAGAGATAAAAACAAAAAGTTGGTACTAGTTGAGGAATGTATTAAATTGTCATCAAAGGTAATAGCATAATGAGGTTTTTTTTCTCGCCAAGTTTTTATTACTCTGAGCCACTGTGGTTGTGTTGAAACGTCAACTTAAGATTTAGCTTGAAAGAGTTTGAAAGAGAGGTTTTTTTTCTTCTTCTTCTTCTTCCTTTCTTACTTTCTCAAACACATAGATATACTTACTTTTTTGCTAGTAAGCTGCACGGAAGTGTCTTTCTCCTGTTGTCATCTTGATGTGTTGCTAATGGACTGCCTATTTGTCAGGATCACAACATCTGGGAGATACAGCCTGGAGCAAATGAACCAAAGAATTCCTCACTGCAGTATAGGAATTAAAAGCATACAGGACACACACACGCGCACGCACACACACACTCTTTCTCACAAGGAGGTCTCTCTTTGATGTAAACGTCGAAGCTCTGTCTTTTTTAATTAAGTCAGTATGTTTGTTTGCGGTGCACATTAAGCGGAACAGTTTGTTTTGATTACGAGCGATTTGAAGATATTTTTGGCAGGCGTGCCAGGCACCGAACGACTGATGTGGGAACGCTTTGCTGTGTGAGGCTATGTGTGTGTGTGTGTGTCGTTTTCTCTCAGCTGGACATCAAAAGTCATCGTTCTGTTATTTTTCACCGTGGAAACATGGAACAAGTATACACACTTGTTGAAGTCTGTCATTCAGTGATTGATTAAATTGACTTTTCTCACTTTCTCTCTTTCTGTGTTTCAATTTGTAACTTTCTCTTCACTTGCATTTGTGTGTGTGTGTGTGTGTGTGTGTGTGAGTGTGTGTGTGTGTGTGTTTGAGATACACCTGGACTGTCGTAAGAAGTGTGGAGTTGTGTGTCTTTTAAAGTGTGTGAATTCTTGTGCAGGCTTGCATGTGCATGTGGGTGTGAATGTATGTCTCCATATGTCTATGTGTTTTTTTGAGTGTGTGTGTGTCTATGTGTGTGTGTGTGTGTGTGTGTAAGGATACATCAACTTCTGTGAATGTTTTACAGTATTTTACAGTGGCTTCTATCCTTTGTATCTTTATACCGGCGTTTTTAAAAGCAATTTCACACATTTGCATGTCATCATTCATTTCTTTTATAATTAGTTATTACCACCTTTAATGGTATTAATAGCCGTGTCATTTTGAATAACAACGTTTGCTCAAATAAAAGTTTTCTTTCCTTTCAAGAACTGATCTTTATTTAAAAAAAAAAAATTTACACACACACACACACACACACACACACACACACACACACACACACACACACACACACACACAAATGTATTTTCTTTATACTAGTACTACAGATTAATACTAGAATCAAAATTTTATTAAATGACCAATTATTATTATTATTATTATTATTATTATTATTATTATTATTATTATTGATTATAGCTCATTTTAAATTGCTAATCATCAAAGGACATGAACTGATGTGTAAAAAATTATTTATTTAAAAATTTGAAAAATGCATTATTTTAAATGCATAATTTATTCAAAATGTTATCATTCACAGATTAACCGTAGACCTATCACTATCCTGGACAAAGTTGTGCATTTTAAATCAAATTTAAAAAAATAATATTATAACATTATTATAATCAAATAACGAATTGCCGTCTTATAAATAGAAATCATGCATTTTGTAACATAGTAAAACACAGTGTTATAGTCAAACGTGGATCACTACCTTAAGAATCCAAATCATTTCATGTGTTAATGTTGCATTGATTCATTGGTATTACCAAATATCAAATTGTTGAATAAAAAGCATCTCAGGGAGTTTTTTCTTGCCACTGTCCTTGCAAATTTTTCCTTTCTTTAACTATCATTTTTTCTGTTCATGTTCTAATTGATTTCCATAAATGTTTCATTATGTTAAGCTGCTTTCCGACAATGACCATTGATAAAAACTGCTATACAAATAAAATTGAATTGAATCGAATATTTTATCGTGTAGTGGTATAAGATCTACATCACATTCGGTACCCACCATGGAATCAATGGCCTGTCCTTCAAGACGAGCTAGGAATCTTAAAATACCGCTTTGTGCCATTATCATCATTATTGTGTGGTTTAAAGAAAAGAGTAAAACATCAATACAGACAAAATCTAATCGAGCTGGGCTTTCTGAAAGACATCTGAGTGTTATTTGAAGATCTGTTCAAAATATGTCTCCTATGATTAGGTGAGCTGTTGCTCTTAAAGTCTCCAAAGAAAAAAAAATCTATAATGTAGGCTGAAATCAAGTAAATTAGTCCATCAGGTAAAATGGGCCAGATATGATTGTATTGCCAATTTTAAACTCAAATAGCTGCCACAAAAGCACTTGATGTGTTTCAGGTGATTTGATAGGGCTGAGGTTTTATTATATCATATACTGTATGTGCACTGGCATTTTATAGCAAAAAATTATCTGGATTTTCACTAATAACATTTAAACCTTACTTGTTTAAAAAAATTTCATAAAATTTAGCATAAGACTCTAGGCATGTATATACTGCTGGTGTTACAGTAAGTGTCCAGCGTTCCCACTCAATTCCGGCTTCTGATTTGTTTAGTGCATTATTTAATAGGTAATTATTTAATCTCTCAAGCATGTATATAGTATCATTTATAAAATAATAAGAGCTTAATGTGAATGCGATAGACAATCTAAAATTCACTTTATATACTTTTCTGATACTAGAGTTGAAAGCATTAAGCTTTATGGTTGGTAATTATGCAATATGAGAATATCTTTATTTTAATTATTCATTAATTGTTGAATTTCTGTATTTACTCTCATTTTCTGTAATGATAATCAATATTAAAGAAGTATGTGTTAATGTAGAAAATGGAACATACTCACTATGTTACTCATGATTTTTTAACTTGAGAGCAACCCAAACCCAGAGTAGCATCTCTCTCCAATTTATGCATTTTTAAAAAATATATATACTGTATATTTTAAGTGTGTGTGTGCACAGTTTGTGCCTTTAACACAATATGAGAAATGATATGATATGAAAAAAAGTATTCGGATCGTTATGTAAAATATATACGCTCTTTATGAACAATGTAGGTTTAGTTGTGAGAGTTGTTGTTTGGAATGCATGTATAATTTCTAACAATTTCAATATGAAAGTTGCAAAAGGATTAAATTTAAGGTGTGTAACTAGTAAATTATTATTTTGCAGCTTAGATGTGTGAAATTTAAATCTCAGAAATGATGTATTATTTATATCAATTCTTTGTAATTTCTGATACAACAGCAATGTATGTAACAGCAATGTTCCTGTTACAGCTACAGTGCTTAACATACTGTGGTTAAAAATAAAAATGTATTGCAAAATATTAAATTTCACTAATTTCTAGTCAGATTAACTAGAAATTTTAAAAAGCACAAAATCTACATGAGTCTGGCCTGACCGGGGAACCTCTGACAAACCCCTGAAACAGCTTAACGCAGAGCCACTCCTGTCCACTACAACTGGATACATTGTAACAGATACTGTAGATACCTTTCAACCTGTGTTTTAGCTAGCACATTAGCTAGCTAGCTTCCTAATGTGTTTGTGTATTGTGTTAGTGTGATTTTACAAGTTCCACAAGCTGATTCATTGTTAAGGGAAAACACAATAAATCACAATTCATAAAATATAGGCGAGCTAGTGGGCTCATGTTTGTGTGCCAGCTAAAAGACAAGTTGTTCTTAAATTAGTGGTGTTTTACTTTTTTCACGTAGTATTCAATGGCGTGTCCAACACAATAAAAAAACCTTTATAACAGCAGCTTATGACCCAAACCACAAACTAAAATAATCAGTTGCAGTTAAGCATTGGAGGAGCTATACAGTATAGAGAGATAAAGAGGCATAGGTGAGGGTGAGATTATTGGTTTCATGTCCTCAAACGTTAGAGGAAGTTAAGCTGCATCTTTGAATCCAAGATGAGCACTCGTTCACTTCCTGGAGCAGAGTGAGCGATGCAGGTGAACAAGTGTGGACGTGCCATTCTTCTATCCGAATCTGAAGAAAAGCACATTCCAAAACCTTTGATCTCTTTTGTTTTTTCTTCTTGCCTGAAAGTAGGAAGCAGCAGGTTGATGGAGAGATTCTGGTTTTACAGGCGAAATTCTTCAGATTCTGACGTGATGTAAAAGCACAACAGATTTTATTACAATTTAATTGCCACCTTTTATAACTGAACATAACTTGTTTTTGTTTAGTGATTTATTTTCGACATTCTACAACAACACTAGGGATTTCAAAACTATGAAATAACACATATGGAATTAAGTCATTATGTAACAACAACAACAACATTTATTTTAAGACATGGAGGTCAGCCTTTCTGGAATAGTTCTTGCAAAAACAGTATTGTCACGTGTATTTGCAAAACCCATCAAGACCTTTCCAGGAAGGCAAGACCAAAACTGCAGAGGAGAAGTTCATTTAGAGTTACCAGTTCCATTAACTGTTCAACGGAGATTATTGCATATTTTGGATGACTTTAACATTGCTTTACAATATAGAAAGAAATGAACATCAGGAACGTCCATGGAGTTAGAAAGTGATCCCAAACTTTTAAGCGGTAGTATTTTGGCAAAAGACAAAATTATATACAAAATTATCCCTGTGTCACTTGGTCAAGTTTGATGTTGTGTTTACTTTATTGATTTTTCTTACATATGATTTCACTGTCAGTGTTTGCTCCACATCTCCTACTTAAGTCTGATATCGGCATGATGCCTGTGTCTGTGCTTTTAACAATACCTCTGTCATAAAGACAGTTTGGAGTTTATACAAAAAAATATTTTCCCAACTTGTTGCTTGATCCCCTATATGTATGCCTGACGTGTCAAAGTTTCAATATGTGTAAAAACAATTATAGTGAAATACATTATGACGTACCATGCATGTGTCTACATACATCTTCCCACATCTAGCTTCTCTGAAAAAATTACAATCAGAGCAATTACCATTTTTATTTGCACCTGAAAGTGTGTGTGTGTGTGTGTGTGTGTGTGTGTGTGTGTGTGTGTGTGTGTGTGTGTGTGTGTGTGTGTTTAAATTACATGTGATAATGTTCCGCGTAATCCTCCCTAGCAATGCTTTCACATGACAACTTAGCTTAGGAAGTCAGTAGGATCTTTTGGCATGGCAATGGAATGTGTTGATACACCGGATTATGAATAAACATCTGAAATATCTCGCTAAGCTCCTTTCCGTTCTCAGCTGCAGTCCCTCATAATGACACATTAGTTTCACCCCGTCATAAATTATGTTCTTCTTCTGCCTTTTCTTTTTTTGCTGTTGTTGTTTTTGTACAAAATATTCCAATGAGATGTTTGACCTGTGCTTGAACTCTGGCTACATATTTGTGTGTGTTTCTTTCCAAGGAGCACCTGTACTAACCACTGTACCATCTGCTCAGTGTTCAGGATCTTTTTCTCCCTCTATCTCTCTTTCTCTGTTTCTCTCTCTCTCTCTCTCTCTCTCTCTCTCACACACACACACACACACACACACACACACACACTCCTCCGCACATTACTTTAACCCTCAAGTTCAAAGTAGCTTACAACTGCATAGAATATCTCAATATTTATGGAAATCGAGACCCAAAAAGTCTTTGCTTGGGAGACTTCCTGGTCACAGTTGTATCTCTGTTTCTCTGTAAATAACCAATGACGAGAAAGTTACAGTGACTAAAATACTCTTTTTATATGCATTGTGGCACATAAGGATGCATCCATACATGAAAATCTGCTTAAAAGCAAAGTGATGGCCTCTGACTTCATGGCACTTCCCTACGTGCTGAATACAAGAACAATGAATACTTCTTAATGTATCAGAACAGATGTGGTTACATGCAGAGATGATTTCCTTCTTTAGCACACCAATTGTTTTAGGCCGAATCTGATTTTGATTCTCAAGAAAAAAAGTCGAGCGGCATTGTGTTTTATATTCATTTCCTGGTGTTAGTTTTGAAGCAATATTGAGGATGAAAAAATATATTTTTTATTTCACATTTTATCCCATGTATACAGTATTTTCAAACTTATGAAAATAATGTTGTAATTCCCAGCCTGACATTCTCTCTGCATACCCTGTATATTGTAGACTTTTAATTACAATTCCAAATACATTGAGGCCAATGCATAGCTGTGTATTGGGACACTTTCAGTGTAATTCCAGTCCAACCCCCCCCCCCCCCCCCCCTTCTAAAAACTGAACTGAGGGTTAATAACAAAAGCCACCAGGGGGCACTAGAGCTGAAAACAGAGAAGTGGGCAAAAGGATAATTAGGGTAGACTAAAACAAAGGGGGTGCAATTTCAGTCCTGAGGAATGCAGCGTAACCCAATCTCCCTCCATATCAAAGCAAATTAACTGAGGTTTATTCCTCCATTTTTTTCCCCCTTGAGTTTTCCTCACAGCTGCAGCAGCTGCAGGTGTTCCTACGAGTGAAATAACGAGTCAGACGTTCCTCACCATCAGTCACTCCCCATTCAGGTTAGACTTTATAAAGAAAAGGAACATAAGGAACTGCACTTCCTTAAAAAGTAAATAATAATATTTATAATAATAATAATATATATATTTTTGTTTGTTCTTTCTTTTTTTCTTTTTTTGTTAGCAACCCTTTCCTTCTCTTTCCCTGTTCTCTTCTTCCACCATCTTCTCTCTTTTTATGTGTACTGTAATGACAGTGAGTTCTGTTAGACTCAATACATGTCAGGCTGTACTGTTCATTCTGTTCTCAGCTCCATCAGCTCATTTTATTATTCTCAAGGTCTGAATGTTAGAGACCAAACACTGCAAGGCTAGTTTCACTTACAGAAACCGGGATCTCAGACAAAGGTTTTTTTTTTTTTTTTTAGCTCATACATCTACGCACATGTTCTGAACTGTTATGTCAGACCTGGTTTTGGAACATGACAACAAAATGTTAAATATTTGGACATCAGGGTTTTTATATGAATGAGGCAGAACTGAAATTTGGTACTATAAATTAATAAGAATGGTTTTACATGGAATTTCATGTACATTTATAGAAAAATGCGTTTAAAATTGTGAAATGTCTTCCTTTTCACTGGGCAATTGTTAACTTACAACTACCCCCAAAAAGCCACCTAACCTATTAATTTAACCTAAACTTATTAATTTAAATGAATTGAACAAAGAAAAAGATATATGAGGTTTTTTTGTCGCCTCATTTCACAATAGTGTGTAATTTTAAAGCTGTGACTGAGAATTATTCCTACTTTTCACCTATACTTAAATTACTATCTTTTAATTTATATTGCACTTTCATGACTTGTGCTAATTTGTTTATTCAATTTTATATCAGTGTTGACAATTTTCAGTAATGACAAATAAATTAAACCGTACAGTTCCCACAGCCGCTAAATTACTAAGAAAATATCAATCATCCAGTATTGCACCTGGAAATAATCTTAGTCCATACCATCAACAGTATAAATATATCAGATTTCCAGATTCTTATTGCATTTCCTTATTCCATTATAGCATCATGCTGATGGGGCATTCGCGGCTCAGGAGGTTACGTAGAGGATCTGGGTTGTTGATTGGAGGGTCAGGGGTTTGAGACCCACCGCAACTGGTTCAACACTGTTGGGTTGTTGAGAAAGACACTTAACCCTATGCCCTATACAACCCAGCAACTCCAAGCAGTGCTCGTCCCAAGCCCAGATGAAAATGGGAGGGTTGCAAAAGAAAGGGCATCCGGCGTAAAACCTGTGCCAGATCTTGAAGATCAAATGATCTGATGTGGCGACCCGCAGGATAAATTTACAAAACCAAAGGAGGAAAAAAATCATGCTGATCTATCGACACTTTTATGTTACACTAAGTATAAATCTAGGATTGTAATTAATAACTACTCCTGTAAAATGACCAATATTAAATCACCACTACATCATTTGTTTTCTGTAGTTTTTTTTTTTTTTTTTTACTCCTATCTTCTTTATCTTCATAGAAACGAGGCCCTGTATTGCTCAGGAACATATAATAAAGAATAAAGAAATCCAAAAATATGCTTCGGAGCCGAGCCCTCTGCGTCTGGATGCAGCATGACTCCCCCTTGGGCTTAAAAGCTCAGCCTTAGCCTTCAGTGTGTCGTTGTGTGAGAACACAGAAAGGTATTGCTTTTTAACATCAGGGTTATAAATAGATTTCGTGTTCTTTTGTGCAAACCCAATATATCTCAACCTGAGACACAGAAAAAGAAGTGATATATTATTTCCAGGGGCCTGTGCTGTACTCTATGGCCTTTTTCTGTAAGGTTGGGTCTACTACATTACTCCAGTATGTCTTTATATTTGGTATGTTATCATTTATTTTTTATTACTATATTGTTGAGTTTTGATTGTATGATTAACTGTAACACTGGCCAGAGAGTTGTGTTCTTGAGTTGGCTTGATTCTGGAGTTTGTTATCTAGTTTTTGCTGATGTTTTTGTAAATATAGCATACTAATCATTTTTGAAATATGTAAAATTATTTCCCCCTCTTGCACAACAGCACCATCTATCTGGGATGATTGAAGCAAACATACATGCACATGGCCTGATGTACATGGTGCCTTACAAGATCAGTATACAGAATACATGTCATATCATTGTCAGACCCCATATGGGACATTGGAATTAGATTGGCCTTTACAAACTACTTTCCATTTGTAGACACCGCTTAGCCTCCGTGGGAATCAGGTGCCACTGCTTTCATCTAGCATGGAAAATTCAAATGTGCACAACATTTCCATAAATTCACCACTATGCATGGATCTACATGGAAGTACAACTCTCTGGTTGGGTTTTAATTCATTGAATGCAAATAACATTTCAGTTTATCTACAATCTGATTTTTTCGGCTGTTATTTATTTATTTATCTTTCAAAAAGAACAATCTCTCAATTTGTGTGATATTGTCATATATTCATGGATCTGTAAATAGATTTGCACTTTTTGAAATATTAAATTATTGGTAGCTCAATATTCTTATGCACAGAATTATCTTTGTAATGGGTGCATAATACCAAAAAGTAAATAAATGCATTCTAATAAATGTATGTCATTTCTGGTATGCATACAGTATTTAACACAAACACACAAAAAATATAACATTGTATGAGGAACATGTTGACATTCTGTATTTATTTAAATGCCCATTTTTTTAACAGAAAAATTGTTTTATCTCTTTAACCTCTTCAATACAGGACCAACACTGACAATAGGATATTAAATAAGATATTTAACGAATAAGATATTAAACCTATCACTGCTGGGTTGAGAATAGCCCATTAAATTATTCAGACAACACAGTCAGTCTACAGAAATATTTCTAAAATTATACCTTTAGTTGTCACTTCATGTGTCCCTCAATCAGTGTACATTTTTATTTTGTTTTTTTTTTTTTTTTTTTTTTTTTTCACCAGTGTGTAACTAGGTAAAAGGTCTTAAAGATCTGGATGATATTAAGGTACCACCACAAGGAAAGGGGAAGTCTACATACACCATGGTACCCTTCTCCCCAGAGTATAAACAGTGCCAAATTGTGCATGGATGGAGTGATGAGCTGTAGTGTCTAAATGTACACTAGTGTGACGTGCACTAACATGATGTGTGTGTGGTCAATGCATGTGCACAGTGTTTAAACTTGGCATCGATGCTGCATCATTGTGTGTGTGTGTGTGTGTGAGTGAGTGAGAGAGAAAGTGTGAGAGCACACGCACGCTGTTAGTGAGCTTTGTGAGCTTACCATGCACTGAAACACCTGACATTGTTAATCTTAGTTAACTCATGCAAATATTTATACGGAAACTGCTTTTTAAAAATCTATAGTAATAGTTAAACGTGGTTAGTTGTAGTCTTTGTGTCTTCTGACACACGCTTTAGTGTGACTTCATGCTAAACAGGACAGAGCCTCGGACCTTGGAGGATGTGCAGGGTGAAGCGCGTGCCGCGTGTGCGGCAATGAAACGCGCGTCTTTTTTTTCCCCCCCGTCTGAGCGCGCGCTCCGTCCCACTGCGCGTGACTATAGCGCGTGTTTTACATGTTTATAGACGGTGCACTAATGCACGGCCAAAGAAATGCTGTCTTTTAGGTAGATTCACCTAAGAAACATGCGCGCGAGAGAGAAACGAGTCGATAACAAAGTTTGAATAAATCTTCCAACACGCACGAACATTTCTTTAATTTCTTCGCAGTTACCAATAAACATATATTTTATACACCATGACAGCGCGTAAACATGCCAGATCAATATTAATTATGAGTTAGACGTATTTCTTTAGCCTGTTTAAGGAGAACTGACATTCGATTCACTCGCTCTCGGGAGTCGATTCTTCTTCTTTGATTCACTCGAAAGAGTCGTTCAAAACGAATGAATCGCCGCCGAATCGCCCATCAGTAGAGAAGGGAGTCAGGAACTGGAACTGTGCCCAAGGTTAAGGCAAGATATGAGTTATGAGACTGGACTATTCAGAGCAAATGAGACACCACAGAAATGTGTTGTAAAACTTCCCACTACAGCAGACGATAACCTGCGGTTTCTTGCTCTTATGCAGCTCGTTCCCGGAGACTACGCGGCGGTTTTTTTTTTTTTTTTTTGAAGCAAATGTAGGTTTTTATTGAGACGCCGTTGTCGGACAGCGATTTGAGCTAGCACGTTGCTAGCTTAGCAAGTTGACTTGAGTGACAGGCTAGTGACGGGGGAGAAAAGTGCTCCGCTTCGGTGTGAAGGCAACGCGAATTGACGGCAAACACTCCGGAAAACGTCGGCATTTCCTTATTATTATTATTTTTTGTGTGTGTGTACTTGGATGAACATTTCTCCAGAAGGTAATTTGTTTGGCTGGAAAAATATTTCATGTCATGTTTGTTTTGCGTGTTGAGTGTTCTTGTTTTTGCGTCCTGACTGACCGCATCCTCTGACACACACACACACACACACACACACACGCTTTAAACGTCTGAATTTGATTCACATATGAAGTTTTTTTTTTGACACAGAACAGCTGTGCTTTATTCCGCACACACAGTAATTGTATTTTATACACCTGACTGTGGTGGTTAAAAGTTATAAAACACTGTTTGTAGTCAACTGGAAATCGATATAGTAAACTTACAAATTGAGAAATTGAGCATTTACGGTTACTATACCGTTAGAGCGACCGTTATCATTTAAAATGTAAAATTTAAACGTGCAATTCAGACGCGCGCGCTATGTTGCACGCGCGCTGTGTTGCGTACAATTAGAAAAGCGACCTGATGCGGTTAAACACCTTGAGACATCAACTTTTGACAGAACACCTTTCAGTGTGAGTGTGTGCGCGCGCTAGCGAGCGCGCGCTGTGCTTTCGGCTTCAAACAGGACGCTTTCTTTGCAAAATACACGCACTTAGGATGTTTTTTCTCTACACGTCCAACATTTCATTCGAGTCTTATTCGGGTGTCCGGACCCCGCAGTTCGCATCGTGATCCTGCAACAGTAATGCACTCCTATTAGTTATGTACCCCAGTAGGAAATGTCTTAATATTTTACATTAAGCAATGTGCTTTCATCATTGTTTTCATGTTGTCTGTCTTTCTCTACCTAAAGCTGATCTGTTGCATCAAGTATTAACAGATGAAATAGATTTGATCTAGTATGGTTTCTCATTTCAGCCGGGCTAATGAGGCATTATTCATATAATATATGCAGACAGGAAAAAACGAAAGGAGTCAAATAAAGGAATCGCTTCAGTCTTATTCTGTAAAAAACAAAACCAATTCATGTATTTAGATCACTGACCTAGCATGCATGCTTTATTATTATTCTTTTTTTTTATTGCAAACTTCTCAAAGAGAACAATTTTGCCCAGTAATTCTTTTTTTGTTTTACACAAGCAAGCGATGATCAGTGCGTTCATGCTGTTCATTTATGTACTTTTTCTCCTTGGAATTTCGAAGCTGATGCGAGACATAGCACCGCATCATCATCTTATTATTGAAAGAGAAATGTGAGTTTATTATTTTTATTTTTTAGAGAAGATCCGAATCAGCTCCCGTTCGTACCTCCTTATCGTTAATCTGATATGTGTGTGTGTCTGTGTCTGTGTGTGTATGTGTGTACCTGTTTTTTAGGTTTGTGTGATTTTGCCAAAATGCAACATCATCAGCAGAGGATGGCAGCTTTAGGGACAGACAAAGAGCTCAGCGACTTACTGGACTTCAGTGCGGTAAGAAATTTGGATTTGAACCTACAGTTTCAAGCAAAAAGTAATGTCTTCTGTTTTATTTATTTTATTTAGATTTTTTCTTTTGGTTTTGCACGTACCTGAGTATTTCATGGTGAACATGCTGAATTAAGGGATTTTGTAAATATTCACTTTATGCACTGAGTGTTAAAATTTGGAGAAAGTATCAGCATTTGTCATTTTGATCATGAAGTGTTTTTGTGTAGAGCGATGTGATATTTCATTTAGGCATTTTGGTGTCTTATAGATGCGAAACAGCGATTTGAAAACGTTCCCAACATCAATGGTAGTGCATCCCACTTTTACACATTTTCTCATGCTTTGTTCTTTCATTGATTTGTACAATGTTGTATTTTAGGTTTGTTACGTTTTCGTGGATATAGTCATGACTTAGCATTGATAGGTTTCTCGTGTCTCTGCAAAATCCTTTGCATTGTCCTTTTGCATATTGTAGTGGCAGATTAGGCAAATCAGAGCTTTTCTTTAGGACACATAAAAACCTCAGTGTTGTATTAACACCTACTGTGACGATTTAACTCGTAACTCAGTAAATTAAAATCAGTATTTTTTGTCTTCAACTGGATTTATATAAACACTCTAGTCTTTTAATATAACAGTAAATGTAAACATAAGCACGCTGATTATTTATTCAGCTATTATTTCAGAATTAAGATTTTAAGGGGCATTTTGTATTTAGAATTGCCAACATGAATAAATATGCATTAATAGTTTAAGTCCTCTTAGCTTGGTCATGCATGTTTCTGACCTGAATCCAGTCAATTGTCTAACTTTATAAACAGTTGAAAAACAGCCATCTGAAACACACTGCATGATGAAAAAATGATGCATAGAGAAGACAAGATGCTTCAGAGGAAATAAATCGAATTAAACTATATCAAATATAATTGGTATTGGTAAGCATAATTCCCACTAACTGTGCTGCATTCTCATAAACCGTGCTGCACACTGCCATGTTGGAACAATCGAATTCACTTGTGGAGATTAGTTAGTTTTATCTTGAATTGAGGGAGATTATATTAAAACCATTTAGATAGTAAATATAGCAGATATTGTATATTAATTTTTGTTCGTTAGTAGTTATTTATATACATTTTAGAGATATGAGGATGGATTAAAAGTAGCTGTTTACAGATAATTTGTTTTCACTCACTCATTTGTAATATGTTATCATAATTGTTTTTTTTTTTTTAGATGTTTTCTCCTCCGGTTAGCAGTGGGAAAAATGGACCGACCTCATTGGGAAGTGGGCACTTCTCCGGCTCAAGTATGTTGTTGTAATCTCATTCATGTCCATGTTTCACACCACCAGGGCGTGTGTGTGTGTGTGTGGGTTTTGTGGGTTTGACATGTCCATTAGTGTCGCTCTTTTGAAGTGCGTGTGCACTTTAGTAGGAGACTGATATCATATCATTATTATTATAATTATTTCTCTGTGTGTTGCTGCCATAAGAAGATGGTTGCCGTTGAGGTTTATACTGAACAGATAAGAAGGCTGTGTGGAAACCGTCTGAATACATGAGAATGATTGGGCCTGGTGCCACCTTGGAACTTCAGGTGACTGTGGATGTGTGAGTGTGTGTGTGTGCGAGTGTGTGCATGCTGATTGCAGCAGGTGTAACGTGTCTGTGTCAGTCTGTGAAAATAATGTCAGCATTGTGAAATTATTCTATGGCAAATGTAGTTGAAAATATTTCTGTAATTACTATATTTAAGCTATGTTGTGTTCATTACTTTCATAGGATTTTTTTATTTAAATTTTTTTACAAAATGTTGATGGCTTGCCAAAAAAAGCAAAGAAGAAGGACATGACCTTGACCCTGGACTAATTTCCCCTCCGACCCAGGAAACAAAACACAACGTGGTGTTTTGAATAAGCTAAAACAGTATTCCGTTTCCAGACAGCCGTCGCTAAATTAGTAATTTTAGGTCACGCTAACTCTGGTCCGGAGTTTGTCGTCTCGGAGGGGATCTGAGCGAATGTGTTGTGTCTACATCGAACAGTCAGCATTGTTTTTTTTTCTGTGTGTGTGTGTGTGTGTGTGTGTGTTTTTCTCCCCTTTCTCTTTTTCCCAGACTGGTATGTTATTTAGGGTTTTGGTAATTTGCATTTTCCCCCTCCACCTCCCTCTGTGCCCCTGTGTTTTTCCCCATGAATTGTGTCGCGGTGTGTGTCTGTGTGTGAGTGTGTTATGGGGAAGGGGGTGGTGTTGGCTCTGGACTCCCACTACCCCTGTTGCCATGCAACTTGCAGTTGGCACGGAAATACGTGGAAATGTTTTATAAAAGTGCAAATCTGCCCCACTAGAAAACAGTAAATATACCACAAAAAGTAAATAAATACTATGGTGATATTATAACTTTATTAATAATGCTGAAAGAGGATGTCAGAGGGGTTCTAATTTGTGAAACCTTTTGCTAGTGGGTGATTATTTGTATCAAGATGGCAAAGTGGAGAAAGAGTGAGTGGGGGGAAAGAGAGAGAGAGAGCTAGCATGATAGAGAGAGAGAGAGAGAAAGAATGAGATCAACTCGATGCCAACCTTTCTCATTTCCCCAAGTGTTTAGAGCACAGGCAGCTTAAGGCCCTTCATGGCACGCTCAGTTTTGTCCCAGTTCTCGGGTGATGAAGGCCTGGTTTGGCTTTTAATAATGACTTGCGCTGTGTTTGATGTTCTTAAGATGGTTAGATGATCATAAAATGATAAACATGAATGCACGATCCGTAAGAACTACATGGAATTTTTGGGTATAGAGTGGGAAGGAACCAGACACTTAATACTTCATATCTCTTCTCCTCCCACTATCCTGTGCCTCACAACCTCTCTTTGTTTTCCTCTTGGGAAGCAGAATGATGACAAAAAAAGGACGAGAGAAAGGGAGAGCGATCCATGCTGTAATTGTGCATAGGATTAGGGAATTAATAGGCATGTTAACCTGTAATAGTGGTAGTATTAGCATTATTTACGATCTAATGCTAATAATTACCAGAGTAATAATTGCTATCATTTCAAGGTTTTTGTTTGGTAATATCCTCATTATTTCTCGTCAGGCTTCTTTGGTTATTGAGAGTAAAAATATCTTGGCAAGGAGATGCTCCACATGTAAAAAATGGACATGTAGAGCAGCCAAGAGCCATGATAGAATTGTTCTTCAGTGCCAGTCACTGTGATTCGGAACAGCCTCTACAAGCCAGCTTTAAATGTAAACAAGATTTTTTAAATATATATATATATTTGCTAAAATGTGAAGTATGTTTACTTGGATCCATGTTAAAAAAAAGCAAAACAGGACACAAAACACAGTTTAGGTGCTTAACCAAATAATAATAATAATAATAATAATAATTATTATTATTATTATTATTAATAATAATAATAGTAATACAGTTTAAATGTGATCTCTTAGACTGTATTATTAAATGCACATCTAAAGATTTTGATGTCTGAAGTTCCTTTTGCTCTATCATTATCCTGATGTTGTTCTTGAATCGGTTTTATGGTATCATACTAAACAGATTTAATAAGAGCCTACAGCCACATACTGAATTGAATACTCTGTTCCTTTTTCACTTCAATTTAAAGACAGCATTAATTGTGCACTGTTTGCACTCAAACATAAAACAGAGTGCCACTAATTGCTGTGACCAATAACCATCACCTTGGTACCACATGACCTCACACACATGAAGAACACAGATTCTCAGTGAGTCTGCAGACATCGAAGGGACAAAAATGACATTGCATAGTGAATAGCTGAATTTTAATAGTTACTTAATAGTTTAGGACTGAAATTCCATTCAACAAAAATTTTATTGAATTAAGTTATATATAGTTGTATGTAGTTGTATGTACAGTATAGTATGTATATAGTTGGAAGAAAAACGTATCCTAAACGAATGCTGACTAAATGTATGAAAGGAATGTGCCTGTATGGAGTATCCATATAGCACATTTGTCAAAAATGACATGTGGCTTATAAGTTGCAAAAGACAGATCAGAAACAGTACCGTGACCAATTTAACCAGCCATTACTATTGCTTATTTCCTTTTGAGTTTGAAAAGGCCAAGCTCCTTTCACTCTGATATGTTTAAAGTTTCATAATAAATATGAGAGTTTAGTTCCAGTTGAAATATGTCCACAGTGCTACAAATGTAATGCAAAAATTGGTCAAAAGGATCCTCATTTCAGTTATAAACATAAAGAAATTGTGATTCATATTTCATTGAGAATCATGCAGCTGTATATAAACAGTATTAATATGCTCTTAGTACAGAATTTGTGATTGTTGTTGTGGTGTATGTATAAAATGTCATAAAAGATCTCTCCTAACATGATTTATTTTTTTTTATCAATCTGATGTAAGACTAATTGTTATTAATTCTCCTTTACTAATGAAGGCTATTTTACTCGAACATTGCTCAATCAACTTAAGTAAAACAGTAGAAAGTAGAAAGCTGGCCTCAACTCAGCATACCTAAACCCATGGTCCAAGTTTACTTCAGCTCTGGCTGATTATGATTGAACTGATTAACCATAATGATAAAATATGTAAGCAATGTAAGTATGTTTGAAGTGCAGGTAATTAACATTAAGTATGTATTACTGATTGTTGTACAGGTTTATATGCAAAAGCCCTTGAACAGCCTTGTGATAATCCTAAATCACAATACAAGTCTCTGTTGTTCAAAAAAATAATTCTACCTTCAGTGTGTAAAGCAAGTATAATGTGTTCAGTCCCCTTGAGTTGAAAGTCATAAGTATAAAAATTAAAGTAATTTAAAGCGATTGTTCTGAATAAAAAAGCTTCAGCCTAAGTCTGGCACAGTATATAAAAACAAAAAATTTACATTTAACATTGTGCATGGTCGCTTACGAATAAAACAAAGAAAGAAAGGCAAATTTCAGAAATATTTCACAATTTCAGAAATATTTATGTTGTGACTCTGTACATCATTAATAGAGCAGGAGGGTAAAAGCTGTCTTGAATATTTCAGTATCTATGTTGTGAAAATATTCGAGAAGCAGCGATGCTCTGAAGAAGACAGATTTTGTATTGCCTGCTGTGGTTGAGTAAGTGTAACTGTTGTATAACAGACTGTATGGTGGTTGTAGTGGTTTATACAGTGAAAAGCCACAAATAGACTGTGCCACAAACCTTGAAAAGCTTACAGGCCTTTGTAATGCTCAGTTTGCACTAGAAGAAAATTTGAAAGAAATAACACTAATGTTGTGTGCAAATTAGGTGATTTTTTTTCATAGCTGATCATACGTGGCAAAATAAAATTTACCCCAAAATGTGAAGAATGAATAGTTAAAAATAAGACCTGTCTGTTTTGTTTTGAATGTGTTTCTAGTGGAAAAAAACTGTACACAGTTAAGCTTTCTGCCCCTCTCTCAAGGTTACATCACTTCCTTGTGTGTGCTGTGATTCTGTGTCTGTTGATATTGTTGTGGCCTGCAGCCTATTTTCCTGTGTGTGTGTGTTAATCTCTGTTAAGATTTGATAAGGCTACCTCAGACTGTTAACATGACCTAAAACCGGACTATAAAGAGTGTTTGCATATGAGGTGATCCAGAGGGTTAAAGACAAAACATGACTTCATTACTAGTGTTTGGCTTTTGTGATGGGGTGAGAGCCTGCTGTGTCATGCTAAAACTTTACATTAATGACAATTGCTGAATTGCTTCCTAAGAAACTTGTATAAGAAATATGATCTAGCGGCAAATTTACATAGACACATTGTAAAGTGCAGTTTGCAGTTTTTTTTGGACAGTTGCAGCGTTATCAATGCAGAATTTAACCGTGTATAGAAAAGTATGTGCTAATCTGCTTCTATATAAGCTGATATTTTGGGAAATCTTGAAATGCAATTGCAAAAATTTTTTTTTATGATTATATACTTTGGGCATTTTTACCGATATGGATTGATCTAACAGCCTGTCACAAAGCAGATGCAAACTAATGACCAATCAGATTGCAGTTTTTGGTTTGTACATCAAAGTACATGCCCATTTTTTACCTCAGATCATTGTTTTGCTGCAGGTGAAGAAAAAATGAATGCAATGGTTGGCACAAAAGGGACAGGGAAAATCAGCTTTTACTATCCTCCAAAGCTGAGGAAATTGTGGAGAGAAAACGCAACATTGGTGGCTACCAAACAAGAGAGGAAATACTACAGATCACATATAAGGTGCCATCCCAGCAACTATACAGAGAGTATGAAAATAGCTCATGTTAGACTGTCCACAAGTTTTAGCAGTGATAGATTTTGATAAGTTGTGGCTCATAGCCAGTTATCAGAAGGTGAATATCTTAGCCATAGATACCTAGATCTTGTGACTGAATAAGAAAAAAAATTCTTTAGTGCTGTTTGCACTGCACCTAGACTGTTAGCTAGCCTCAGGTGGGCGTGTGCCTGGTTTTATTATCGTTATTTAACTAATTTTGCATCATCTGAACATTGTATCTTTTTAGCCGTTCAAAAATTATGTTTTGGTGCTTTTTCATTTTTATTAGTTAAAGTTATCTGGTAACACAGACATATTTTCTGTGCTGTTTAGAGTCTGCTGGCAGCTTTTAAGATGCAGTGTTTTCCTGCATCTTACTCAGTGCATGAGTTGATGTGACTCAACCACCACAACCTAAATTTGAATATGAGGATTTAGACCTTTCCATTTGCTTGGCTCTCTTGCATGACACACACTTTGCTGATGATTTGTTGTTCAAGTTCTTACAAAAATGTTCATGACTTTCATCCAGATAATGGGATATTCTTTGTATATTGTACAAATAAAGGTCCAATAGAAAATAACAGTGGGAAAAGTGAAGGCTATAACATGTGCTTCCTCTGATACATATGACAGAAGGACTCAAAAGTCACATCTGCAGAAACAGCGTTAGGGGATGGGAATAAAGCGCAGACATTGGCTATTGCCGCTATAATTGATGCGCAAGCGCACCACTTCCTCCTGAGAACACGGCCAATCTGCTCCCGAGACTGATGCATCAACCAAGAATCAAACTTGCGATCTCCAGAGATGACGGTGTGAACTCCTTTCTTTTGTGCCACTCGGTAGCTGGTGCATGTCTATCATGGTTATGTCTGAGGCTGATCTGCTGATTACCATTCAAGGCTAAAGATAAATATCAATATTTATCAATATGGAAAAAAAGAGAACAAAAAAATAGATAACAGATCTAGTGTATCATCACGTTTTTTAACATACACTGAATTTAAATACCATTTTAGAAATTAGACATATTTTTGACTATATTACATATTCCATAAATGTAATTATATTTAAAATATTTTTAGCATATACTAGAAATTGAACCTAAATTTTTGATTTTATTTATGTTGATTTTATTTATTTTTCCGCTTATAGTCAGCTTGGACAAGTGCTTAAGAAAATTATGTTGTTTATATTTCTGAGGCTGCCAGCTTTTTCATGGGTGATATTTTTCAGTAGTGTCTACACTACTATGTACTGTATATACATACTATATACAATAGCAATTGCCTTTAAGCGTAAAAATATTTTTTCTTGCTGTCAAAGGCAAAACATGAATAGTACAGTGAAGACCGCGTTGTAATTATTACTTTATTTTTGGCAACTTCTGAAATTTTAAATCTTTGATATCGCTGTTTTAAAAAATAAAATAAAATTTGCACAATGAACAAAAAAAAAAAAAGTGACAAAGAAGTTCTGGCCTAGCTGAAAAACGCTATATCATCTGTTGAGAGTTCCATCAAAGGCTGTAGTGGCCATGAAAATATAGATTTTTTTAGATAATGCACAATTTAAAGTTCCCACCTCATAAGATGTGCATGTATAATGTTTGATGTCATGTTTGTTTCTGTAAAGTGGACAATGACCACTGTTAAAAGCGCCCTACAAATAAAATTGAATTGAATTGAATTGGAATGTGCAGAATTGTTAATGCTACCACAAACAATGAACATGTTGTTTTCTATTATCACTGACATTGAAGCACTGTTTTATTTTATAGTCTTACATGTAGTGTCTGATTATTATTATGAAATTTGTTTTATCTGTATATATTTTGACAATTACAAAATATACCATGATACCAATTTTTTCATACCAAACTGCTCACTACTACTTATTATTGCTGGTAAAAATTTGTGGTGAAATTAACATCAGCTGCAAAGGAACAGTTTTTTATGAACAGTTTGTGTTTAGAAGGACAACATTTTGTAGTTTACCATCAGTGTACCAGTCAAAAAAAAAAGGTTCTTTCTCTTATTCTTCCTTTTCTAACTTTTTATATTCACAAAACGCAGAGACAAGCCAATGTTGTGTTTGTATGATGAAATCTAATGAATTTAGGCCTTCGGCTTTCAGCACATTTTTGAATGGGCTTTAGGTCAGGTGAATGAAATGTCCATGTCAGATGTGTCTTTAAAAGTGAATGACTTTTGGGACAAGATGGCAGGAACGTCCGTAAGAAAGACTCCAGATATCATTTTGATTGAGCACTTGTGGAAGATTTTGAACTTGATTTTGTGCTCTAAAATGTACTTTACTTACAAAAGTTCAAGAACTCAACAAAAAACTTTTTTTTTTGAATATCGATCTAACTGAGTTACAGATAAACTATACATTAAAGTATTTACACACAATTAAAGTTCATGCTGTTGATAATGTGAATGTGCAAACTAGAGCTGGGCGGTATGACCAAAAATTTATATCACGGTATTTTTCAAAATTATATCGATGTCACGGTATTTGACGTTTTTTTTTTTTCCATGCATGATTAGGTGTTAACCCCATTTCCTAATAAATTAGAGAATAATTACTGCAGTATATTGG
>JAQMYG010000011.1:20068506-20087394 GCA_030014215.1 Clariallabes teugelsi
CTTTACCCGCCCCAACCCGACCCGCGGGTTACCCGCGGGGTCCGCGGGTTACCAGACGACCCGCGCATCACTAGTGTCCATGTTAATATCTCAGTATTTAAATGGCACAGGAATGTTTTAAGGTTCTCACTTCCAACACATTATGTCTATGTTGCATGTTTACAGCTGATTTCCAAGGCCTGCTAGCATGGTGTAAAGCTGTGTGTGTTAATCATTAAAAATAAACATTTTCAGAGTCATCCGATATTTATTTTGTGCTGAAATTTGTGCTGAAAAAGGAGTTTATTTTATATATATATTTTTTAATTACACATCCACCGTACAGTATGTTGGTCTATTTTCATTATTTTGTTTAACAGCGTCCTGCTGATTGTCATGCCAGTGGGATTTAGTTATACCTAAAAAGAGTGACGCAGCAGTCTATTCAGCTCCCTCACCTTCTCATCTGTACTCTCTGCTCATGATTTCCATCTCATAGATCGCTAACAAGCTGAACTGGGTCTCTGCTGTAACTTAGGTCAAATCACTGGATTTCTCATTAATATGATGATGTCATCGCTGGGAAAAGGTGAGTGAGAAAAGATGGTCTTGTTGTTATCTTAAGAAGCAGTGAAACCTGAGTGTTATTCTTTATGTTTGAAAACCAGCCAGTTTCTCATAATATTTAATGAAAGTACAGCTTTGACTGAGAGCATGATGGATACAGTATTTCAAGCATCGGTTTAAACATGTTTCACGTGTCTGTACTGTATGTTCATTCTTTCAATATCAGGTCTTCAAATACTAATTGTGTCCTTATGTATTTTTTATACTTATTATAATCAGTATTTTTGAAATGAGTGTCACACTTTACACACATAGTTTCGGGACTCGAGACAAAACGCTGCATCATTGCTGAAGCTAGGCGGTATTGTTTCAGGCTCCCACTGTAGATTTCCTGACAGCTGGAGGTTTATAGGATTGCATGCGGATGCATGCGTTTTAAGTGGGTGATAAGGCTACCCTCCGCACTTTAAATGACGTAATTTCCTGTGGTGACGTTGGGTTAAGGTATTCTTTTGTCTTATCGATCAACCAATCCTAATTTGTCTCATATTCATGTATGATTAGTGTTTCTCTCTTGGAGAAATGAAGGGTAACCGAATAGATATTTATGTGTTTAAAATACTGGTAGATACTGGCAGTACATTTGGGGATTAGCAGTATTAAAATGGAAAATTTAAGATTCACTGTTGAGCAGTTTGAGGTTTGCTCACGCCACAGTGAACAAAAAGGTTTAGATTAAGCCCCCAGTGTATGCTTCTGCAGGGTGAGTTTGTGGTGTGTGTGTAAGTGAGTGAGTGAGTGAGTGAGTGACTATAAATTGAAAAGAGGTTTCTATTCTCTGCTCTCCTTATTGGCAGTTGAACATCTGGCAGTGTGTGTGTGTGTGTGTGTGTGTGTGTGTGTGTGTGTGTGTGTGTGTGATGCCACATGGATCTCCCCCATACATTCCATTCTGTCAAGGACCGCAGTATAGCCGCTGTGAATAAGTGTGTGTGCTTGTGCGCACATGTGAAAAGTCTGTGTGTGTGGAATGATTGGTATGGTTATACGTAGTTTTACCGAAAAAGCTGGATTTCAGCTATATATTGTGTGTGTACTCTTTTTTTTTTTTTATGTTTATGGTTATATACAATGGAGAAGGTCATTTTGTGTGTGTGTGTTTGTGAGACAGTATACCTTTTCCTGCCAATTCTGCCAAATCTGACTTGAGTACTGACATGAGTATGGGTATGTAGGGCTTTGAAGTACCTGCAGGTAGTTGTAAAAGTAAGCTTTATGTTTTTTGAGGCTGTAAAGGCTACAGAGAGATGACGATAATAAGCTAGGAGCCTGGGCTGTGTGAGCTTGGCATGAGAAAACAGTTTGAAGCAAATGTCATGCATTCAGGATTCCAGCATTTTGGTGGTTTGGTGGAGCGATTTTTGTATCAAGCTTTAAACATTCGAGGGGAATGAGCTGCTTCCTCAAGCAGCTGGTTTTATTTTATACTTCAGGTATTGTTTAGTTAAATGAACTTGAACATGAAAGTCATGGATGCCTAAGCCAATAGAAACAAGCTGCTGTATTCAGGTAGTTAGTTGCAGTGGCTAAAGCGCTAACCTTGCTGCTTTTGCTGTAGTTAAGCTATAGCAAAAAAAAAGAAAAAAGAAAAAAATTAAATCTTGAGGTTACAGGCACATTCTTTCTGAAGGTCCTGTAATTCCTTTAGCGGTGAAAACATCAGCACACGTCTGATTTCACCCTCTGAATCCGAGGAAAACTTTTGATCAGCACCTCGCCTCTGGCTTGTAGCTGCAATCGGTTTGTTTGTTTACATCAACATTCGCGTCAGCCACACAACTTGAACTTGATTAGGACATGCAAATTGCAACTTGTTTGGGTAAAATAAATTCCAAGCGCAGGCGTACTTTCTTGTTAGCTAGAATTTTAGCCGGAAATTGAATCCTTGGCAGCATCTCATTAGGAAATGATTCCATGGTGTCTCACTTCTAGGCAGAACTCTACATGTGACATTTGTTTACTCTGAATCACTCAGGAGAACAACTAGGTGTTTTTTTTTTTTTAATAAATAAGGTTAGTAGAGGGTAGTGGGTTGACTAGCACAGATAGTGAGTTTAATAATACTAGATATACTTTCATTCTGCACACAGGCACAAAAATCGAAGATACAGTATTAGCAGAAATCACATGATGCAGCACTGTTCACCAGTCATCAGCACTCAGACACAGTTAATATTTCAAGTTTTGTTTTGTTTCTACTGGAAAGGCCTCTGAGTTATCAGGACCTTCCAGAGGGACAAACCCCCCATAAAAACGCATTTGGGTTCTTCAAAACTGGATTAACGATTGTGTCTATATTACTGATCAAGTTGTTTCATTACAATAGTTGCATTTCTGACCATGAGTAGGATGAGATTAAATGAAATTATGGGAAAGGTTAAGTTTCTACTGTATGTCTGTAAGCAAAATTTCAGGTCTATATTTTAACGGCGTATAACAGGTTCTAAAATTATGATGAGGGGAAAAAAATGGAAAAATAAAGTAATAGTGAGATAGAGTGTATGATTGTAAGAGGTATAAGGAAGTGCACTGTTTGTGTGTGTGTGTGTGTGTGAGAGAGAGAGAGAGAGAGAGAGAGAGAGGAATGTAACCAGATACGGAAAGGAGAAGGGCTCTCACATGAAAGGCTTTTGTCTGGCCTCTGCGTTCAAACAGCACTCGTTTTTTTTTCTCCTCCCTCTCTCCCCCGTTTTTCCTCTCTCTATTTTCCCCCCTCTCTTTCTGAAAGTTTTGCAGGTGTTCAGCGCAGGGAAATAAAACATGGCCTGTTATTTAGAGCACACACAGCTCCCGCTCTAACACACTCTTTCCCTTCCATCCCTCCCTCCCTCTCTCTCTCCATCTGTCTCTCCCTTCATCTCTCTCTCTCTCTCTCTCTCTCTCTCTCTCAGTCTGGCCATTGAGGAATGGGGGGTGGGGGTGGGAGGGGGGTCATAATGGGAAAAGCAGAAAGGATCTGCTTAGTGTAAACATTGAGTGCGCTTTCATAGGCTGTGACAGATCTGATGCGTACACACACACACACACACACACACACAGGTTTACTGTAGGAACAGAACAACACAATGAAACATTAATATTTAACCACTATAATTTAGTTTATTGTTATTTGATACAAATTATTTGCATACTTTAAACAGTGTATTTTTAAAGATCTCATCTCTCCTTTCTTTCTCATCCTCTCTCTCTCTCTCTCTCTCTCTCTCTCTCTCCTGGCTGTGGAAAGTGGAAGACATGACCAAAGAGACTAAAGAGAGAGAGAGAGAGAGAGAGAGAGACACTACCTGCTTGGTTCATGCTTTTTCTCTGTCCTTCCCCAATATTTTTCTTGCTCTTCTTGTCTTCTTGTCTTCTTGCCTTTTTGCCTTCTATTTTTTTTTCTAACCCCCACATCTCATTCTCTGATGAGCGCTGGCACTCTCTCCAGGATGCCCACATCATCTTGCATTCCTCCTCCTTTTTTTTCTTTTTTCCTCTTCTGCCCTCGTTTTTTTTCCCACCACGGTCTGTATCCCTCACTTCAGGGTGTTGTGGAATTCCCTATCTTGTCCTTTCCTCGTATCCATGGTAACAGGTGCAGAGTTCGCCTGGGCGTCTGGACACATGCAGGTGTGTGTGTGTGTGTGTGTGTTGCGCGCATGAGTGTTTAATTACTCTGAGAATTGTGCATCTGCACACAACACACAATTGCAGCTCTCTTCATAAAGTGCTGTCAGGTGTTCAAGCTTTAATGTCTATTTCTTTTTCCTCACAACAATACGTTATGTAAAAGTTCATCTTACACTGGAGAGAGTCATAAACTGAAGAGCACATGGGCTTCACATACACACACACACATACAGACACACCAGTTACAATTCAAATGGTCACTGTGACTGGACATAGGAATGAAAATATCACTGGATTAACAAACATAATTGTTCACATATATACAGTATGTGAATATATATACAGCAGTGAATCTTTCTAACAAGCTGACATGCTAGTATTATTAATTTTGCAGGTTGTATTTGCTTAACAAAGGAGTCAAAGTGCCTGATAATAAATAAGTCATGTTTAGGATTTGTAGGCAGTGTACTGTAAATCGAAAAGAAAAAAACAACAATTTTTGTGAAAGGATTTATTCTATTCTTTGGCACTGGACTAATATCATTAATAGAGAGTGTGAGGATTTTCGGCCTGAGTGTGTAGAACAGCGATAGCCAGCGTAATCATCAGCATCGAGCTTGAGGTGCTGTGATTTGTGAGCACACAAAGCTAATCCTGAGCGAGCAGCAGTGAGTCAAGTGTTCTTCCGATCTGCAGTGACAAGTGCTCGCGCGTTCCGTTTTCCTCTCACCGGAGACACACTTTGCTGTTCAGCTGAAGTTTATAGACTCTGTTTTGCAACAGGTTTTGGCTTTGTGCTGTTTTGCTCTTATGGTTCTGTTCTGTTCTCTCACCTTACATCACTAATGCAATACATATTATAAGCCCTGGCTTTTTAAAGGCATTGACAAATAATAATAATAATAATAATAATAATAACATCTTATGATGTAATGCTGGCATTTCTCCTTCCAGACCTCATTGCACTATGCATATTTTGTTTCTTTTAGGATAATACAATAATACAAATTGCACATTATCTCGTCACAGTAGTAGCATCGTTTAAATGCCACACCCTACCTGAGTATTGTCGCCAACCATCCTTCCATCCCTAAAATTATGACAATTTGAGTTCGCTGTACACAAATGGTCTCCACAGTCACCAGACCTCAATCCGTTATACAGTAGCACCTTTGGGATGTGGAGGAGCGGAAGATTCACATCGTAGACGTGTAACTGACAAATCTGCAGCACCTGCGTGATGCTTTTGTGTCAGTATGAACCAGAATCTCTAAGGAGTGTTTCCAGCACCTTGTTGAATCTATGCCTTGAAGAATTAAGGCAGTTCTGAAGGCACCGCGTACCTAATGAAATGGCAGATGAGTGTATAAATAAGTGTGAATACTAAATGACACATTTACATTTAAGGCATTTGGCAACTTACATTTTATCTCATTTTATATCTGAGCAAATGAGAGTTAAGGGTTTATATATTTTTTACCTGAGTTTTATTCGACTATGTAAATAAAATGCATCCTGTTGTAGCATTGTTAAAAAAGCTCACTTACACAGATGTTTTTCATGTAAAGCTTCTCTTTTACATTGCATCACCTGAAGTAGTGTTAAATAAAGCTAGAAGACATTCTTTAGGAGGAAGAATAAAGAACAACAGCAATTACAGATAAGAGAGGAAGAGACACCGGAGCGTCTTTAACACATTTGATGCGGAAGTGCGAACGAAACGCATCACCACTTTAAGAAAATATTTCAAGCTTCATTTGCAGAGTTTTTAAAGCAAATTGTTTTCACCGAGGCAAAACTGCTACGTCAAATTAGCATACAACGAAATGTTTACCTGTTTACAAAAACAATTGCTTTCTCACTTACGCTTTGTTTTGATGGTTTCCGGAAGGAGCGAAATAGCGAAGAAAGTTTCATCTGAAGAACTGAATTTGAGTAAATCCTTTTGTTACTTGTTTTCTCTCTAATGTTAGAGGAGATGAAAAGAAAGATTGGCAGCTATGTGAGGTCCTTTTTCCTCTCATTCTTTATCTCTTATTGTTGACCTGTCAGTTAAATTGTATCTCCTGTTTCTTCTTTTTATTTACAGCACATTGAAAAGAAACATTATCAAAGACAACTGCATGCATCTGTCCAAAAAAAAAAAAAAAAAAACCTTACAGGCTTTAGACTGATTGTCTCACACATTTGCCTTTATCTTTCTACTTCTATCACTGAGTGTCTCTCTTTGTTATAACCTCAGAGTTCTCGCTCTGAAGTTCAGTAGAGACTTCTTTGCTGCTTGTTGTGTGTGTGTGTGTGTGTGTGTGTGTGTGTGTGTGTGTGTGTGTGTGTGTGTGTTTGAGAGAGCGTGCGTGTCTGTATATACACGTGTTCCTCTCAAGTGCAGACATGCTCACTACCTTTCCTAAGGTTGTTACTGCTTAATAAAAGGCCCAGACTTGAAAGGTGTGGGAGTCACACAAGTGCTCACACAGCAGAGTGTATATACTGTGTATATATTCCATGTTAAGTGCAGTGTGTTTGAAAATAACTGTAGCATAGCAGTAATGCTGAACGTTTCTCATGTTAGGGCAACTGATGATAAATTTGGCATCGTTTCAACCCCCGTTTTTTTCTGGTGGACCCTTTTCTGCACTGTGTCGCTATTTATTTTAGAGATTTCTGCTTTCACACTTCACTCTTCTTCAGTTTCATCTTCAGCCATTAATGAACACACACACACTCACACACACACACAAGCTCATAAACGCTGATCCAACTCTCCTAAGATGCTGAATATGGCTGGTCATCTTTAGCCTCACATAAGGCAGTAATGATGCGATCGTGTTCATGAGGGCGAAGGTAATTAATGCTGTTTTTTATCTTGTTATATCACGTGCGCTCCAACTCAATATTGCAATGACCCGTTCATCTGTCGCCATGTTTACAAGACCATTAAAAAAACAAGTAAATCTCTCTTTCATTCTCTCTCTCTCTCTCTCTCTCTCTCTCTCTCTCTCTCTCACACACACACACACACACACACACACACACACACACACACACACACACTCTTTCTCTATTTTTCTAGCTCACACACATGTAACATGGTCAAGGCCTCTCTTTATGCCCTCCATATGTGTGTGTGCGTGTCTCCATGCCTGAGGAGAGTTCGGTGGCGTTTATAGAAGTTGTGACGCACACTCGTGTTTCTTAATGATCCTTCTTCTTGGCTCTTGGCTGAGAAAGAAGATTACACTCCAGCATATGTTTTGCTCGCATGTGTGAAACCGATGACGGGCGGCGTGTCACAAAGCCTGCCGCTTTCCACATGCTAACAGAAATGTGGAGAGAGGGGGGTGGGGGGAGGGGGATGTAGAGATGGATTGATGGACACAGAGGAAAGGAAAAGAAGCAAAATGTTTGATTTTTATTTTAGAACTTTCCATTTCTTTTCTCTCACAATTCACACAAATCCACCCCCCCACCACCCAAAAAAAAGATCAAGGAGCTAAATCAGAGGTCAAAAACCGTGCATGTGCAGTGTGACCTTTGACCGTTGACCTCTGTCAAAAGTAAAGAATTTATTGTCATTTTATAAAGTCTGCAAAAGTTATTGTTTAGGGATATTTTAATTTTTGGAGAGTTTATAGAGCAATCACATGCCGTTTTTTAAAACAGAGAGAGAGAGAGAGGGAGACTGCTGGACCGAATGACTCAGAGTATCTTTGAAGGCTCAAATCTGCCCTTCTTCTTTGTGATTTAATGTCCAGGCAGCTAAACATCAAAGAGCCAGATCTGTTATCCAGTGTGTGTGCTGTGTGACCTTTTACCCATGGCATGCTCCTAGCTCACCGCTATTTTAATTGAATTATTGCAGTAATTCTGGTGTATGAGATTTCACTCACACTTTGATTAAATCATGATTCATTTAATTACAGTGTGTTTTTTCTGGTATTTTGGACGAGTCATTGCTGTTGAAGGCACTTGGCTTTGGAATTTTCTGTTTAATCATAATAAATAAGAGATGACACACAACTGCACAGGCAGTTGCTCACAGAAACATCACTTGCTCTTATCACAGTGATTGGTCTATTAATGAACAATACTCTGTACAGTTTATAGTTGTATTAAATGTTGTACAAGTGCACAAGTTAATTCCTGTTACCACTTATGATTTACCAATGGTAGATAACCAGTCATTCTCTCATCCTCATCTCTCTCTCTCTCTCTCTCTCTCTCATTCATTACTCCTCTGTGATGAAGGCTTTGCTCTGCTGGGGAACTTTATTTAGAAAGCGATGACAATTACGATTTTCTAAATAAATAAATAATAAAAAACAAACAAACAAAAGGTCAGCACAACAATGACTGTTTCATTTTGTTAAACAACCTCTTAAATTAGAAATAGATTCAGAAATAATATCACATCAGAATAAGCAATTTAATATACTGTAAACCTGAGTCGTGCTACAAATGAAACCACAGTCCAAGCGTTGCTGGTGTACAGTAGCAATATAATGTACAGCTATTGACCCACCATATTAATTATTTATTAATATTGTCTTTAGCATTAAAACTCTTTCTTACTGACAGAAGGCATAATTCCCTGTAACACACACCAGAGTAATTAATAGTGAATAATGTATTGTCCTCACCAGTTTTATATAAAGTTTTAGACAACAGTATGAGTTCTTCAGCAGTGCCTCAAATAAACCTTTTGCAGTAAATATTTTTATAGGCGTTTATCATATTTAGTTTATTTTTTCATGCCTTTTAAAAATAATCCAGTATATCGAGTGCAAACTGTAAAGAGACAGTGCAGTAAATTTCAAACAAAATGTATGCAAGTGTATGAATTATGTCTAAATATCTGATCTGTTTTCAAAAATGAGACAAGGAGAGTGACAGTGCGCCATGTGTGTGTGTACTGTATGTGTGTGTGTGAGAGAGAGAGAAAGAAAGAGAGAGGTCTAAATATGTGCTAATGCACACTGTGTGCTCATCCATTATATTTCTCCTAATTAAATAGGTATTATCTTTAAATATTTAAAGGTTAGATGAATGTTGATTATGGCTTTAGACAGCCATTAAGCCATGATTGCTTTATAATGTAGTTAGTGAAAGACATTTGATACAATTTAAGCTGAAATGAGCTAGAGTGTGCGCGAGAGACAGAGCGAGAGACTCTGAAGCCTGTTTGTTTCACTATTAACCCTTTCAGCCAGGGATGGTTCGCTCACTCCCTTCTTTTGCTCGTCTGCATAAAGAACAAGAGAAACCTTGTACTCATGTTTGTGTGTGTGTGTGTGTGTGTGTGTCTGGTTGTGGAGAATCTCCCATGGCGAATGAGTGTTTTGTCACCCATGCTGATTGCTAACTTGTTAGCACGTTCGCACTCTTCTTCTCCTAAAACCAGGAATAGGGTGATGAGAAGGTGTCTCATTTCAGTGGCAATGAAAAAGCATACAGGGCTCATGGTCCTTCTTTTCTTTATTACTTTGTTCATTCATTTATTTATTCCATTATTTATTATTTAAAGATAGTAACAGAGAAACATCCTAGTCCATCCCAGCCAACCGTGCACACACAATCACATACTGTTTCACACTTAGAGGCCATTTAACATAGCTATAGTCTTCCTACTTGTGTGTTTTTGGACTTTGGAAGGAAACCATGGAACCTTTAATGTCATCAAAAAACTGAAAAGTTGTCTTCATTTTAAAAGGTTTAGTCAATCACATTGAGTGTTTCTGCAAGAGCTAAGTGAGTAAGTACTGTACACTTTGAAACACGTGTGATATACAGTATATTGTATGACTATATTGTCCATTTGGTTCCTCAGCCCTTCCCTTCTGGGCATACAAGCCGCGTAAGACTAATCCTGGTCGGTCTAAGCTGAAACGCACTGCCCTAAATGTTTTATTATGATATCAGCCAGTGAACTAAGAGGAAAGTAAAACACAAAACTGTGTGACAAGATATGTGCATTGATTCTTTTTTAGTTCCAGCACAGTGCTGCTAGTAATATGTACCAAATATATCAAAACGTTCATGATACACATGTACAAGTGAAATAGAGAGCAAGGCACTACTGCTCATGCTCAATAAACATACTCGGAGAAAAGCAATACCTAGTGTCTTTGACGGACGGTAAATGTCCCCTAGGCTGACAGATGCATGTTGCTTTTTTTCACAAGGGCGGTGGACGATTTCTTGTATCTTTAAGAGCAGTTTTGCTAAATTATTTGGCGAGGTAAACATGCAGATGCATTAGTTTCAGTTCTGCTTGTACTAACTTAAAGCTGAGTGGAATGGTGAAGCAGGAGGAAGTGGACTAGGGACTTGTTATGAATATTGTCTCATTAGTGCAACATCAGTGTTGATGAAAATGGAGGAGAAAATTGTGGTTGTCATCTCACAGACCATGCACTTTACGAAGCAACGCTGGAATGTGACCACAGGAACATATCGGTTTTACTTTGATGGGACATGCGATACAAAACTGTCCTGATAACATTGATATAAGCAAATTTTATTTTTAATTTAAATATTAACAGCAAAAATCTACATTTTTATATAAATAGCCAAAGGATAATTTGGCATTTTTAGTTCTGGATATTCCTATGCGTGCTTATACAAAACGGAACATCACATTCTAATTTCATTTCTCATATTGAAAATAGAGTTTGAAAAACCCCACTGATTTCTGCCAAAAAACACACCTACACCAAACCATACATGAATATCAATTCCTGTTTTGATAGCCAAAATAGCACTTGTAAAGCAGCCTAATGCTCTGGGGTTTGGCTTCATGTTTGCATTAACCTGTTTTTTTTAAATATAAAAATCATCCCCTCTTTCTTTCTTTTTTTACAAGGAACATTTTCTTATGTTTGTGAGAAAGTAATACAGCTTATTGAAGTATTTATTTATCACTGTTGATACACATCCTCAACATTACAGCTTAGTTACTGCTTTATGATCCTGCTAATTTTTCTATTGTTCATCTGAGTGGGGTGTTTCTTTATGCCCTCTGTCCATTTCCTTTTTATTTCAGTGTTTAGTGCTACTGACCTAGGTTTTGTGACCGTTTGTTTTTACTGGAGTATGTTTAATATGTTTAAATTTGACCTCCTTCTTATGTACCAGCTGGGCATTACGGTACATAATGCTCAGTCATGTATTTGTACACCTAATATTTTGGCTTTGCCCATGATTTGTTATGGTTTTTAGTCCTATGATATCCCACTTTACTTACACTGACACGACGTAACAGTCGTCTCAGGTTGACAGAAATCAGACTTCAAATGTGTCTAGACACCCACGTGGAGAAGAAACATCCACACAGCTACATGACTCCTAGTCCCTAATAGAGATGTAAATGCAAACAAAGTGAAGCTGACATTGTGTCCTTTAACGTCATTTCCATTGATTTGTTTCAAATACTGTATGCTTTAGTCATAAAAAGGTTGCCATCCACTGAGACAGAGTGAAACCATACACTACCACAAGATTGTGTTAAACCTGTGGTGACCCACAGACACTTTATCTATCTCTGTGTTTATGTCCTAATGTAGTTGCTGCCAGTTTTTGCTTCACTGTGCTGCCTTATAAATCACCCACTTCAAGGAAAGTATTGGTTTCTGCTGAGACTTTAACATGTCCTTCGGACTCTGATATCTGAACACGTTTAACTCCTTCACACGAAATCACCGTAAAATATTCATGAAAATGCACATGCATGCAAGGAGGTCTAGCTAAACTATATGGTCAAAAGATTGTGCACCCCTGGGCATCACACCCATGTGTGTGTTGTGTATTTTAGATGTTTCCCCTTTGTTGTTGTAATAACCCCCATTCTTCTGGAAAGACTTTACACTTCACACTTTAGAGCGTGACTGTAGAGATTTCTCCTCTCAGCCACAAGAGCATTAAGAACTGATGTTGGGCGAGCCAAAGATGTTTAAAGGATTGCACTATGAGTTCCAGTGAAGGGGAATTGTGACCCTGCAGCGCACAAACACATCCCATGCATTTTTTTTTTTTGCCTTGTCACAACAGTTTGGGCAAGAACAGAATATGGGTCTGATGGTCAGGTGTCCCCACGTTTGACCTTATAGTTTACTGTATCTGCTTTGTGCACTGAATTGATATATCACACTTACTCAAGGTGTGTGTGTGTGTGTGTGTGTGTGTGTGTGTGTAGCCATTGCTCCCGTGCAGGACTTTGAGTGTGTCTGGGTGTATGTTGTGTGTCGCAGTGGCTGTGGTCTTACATCGTCTGTTTGTGACCTTCACCACGTTCCAAGCCTTATATTCTACATCACGCTATGATTTTTGTAGTGAATGCATGATTTATATTGAAAACAAACCGATTCAACACACATGTATCATCACTTAATTTATTATTATATCGTCTTTCTGTCCTTCACATACAGTAATGTCATTCTTTACATTAAGGCTGTCGGTGAGTGAGAGAAACAGTATGCAAGGTGAATAGGAAAACAGTGTTGACTGGTGTGTGTTCCTTTGCATCTGGGAAATACTTACAGTACTACAGTAGCATTATACTCACAACACAGTAAGTTACAGTATGTAAGGGTTGATGGCCCAACTAGAGATGGTGTGTGTATGTGTGTGTCTGTGTGAATGTGTGTGAGAGAGAGAGAGAGAGAGAGAGAGATGAATTTCACTTCTCCCTTGCAGAGGAAATAGTTGATCCTCTTGCTCCCTGACTAACCTTCCTTTGCAGGTGTTAAACCTAAATTTAATCTGCATTGTCCATGAAAGAGTTGTACTGTGTGCAAAGTGCAGAGAGATCTTGGTAGAAGATGACACTCTTTGAGATTGAATTCTAGCTGAAAATGCCCTATCAATAAGCAGATAAACAGGTGAAACGCTTTAGTTCCTGTTTCTCTCTGTAAAATAGAGATACCCGGAGAGGCTGATTGGTTAAATAAAAAAAGGAAGGTTCCTAATATTCTCTGGGACATTATTCCAAAAATATTTTCTGACACATTACCTAGGGCTAACAGTAGTCCTGTCACTACTAGTTAAATTAGAGTTATATCTATATAAAACTAGTTCGTGGCATAGGTACGGCTTTAAAGTTTGCTAGTCAGTTAGGGTAAATTTAATAAGATTACAATAAGATACTTTGTTCTATGTGCAGATTATCTAAACATACAGCAAAGCAGCCAGTCAACACTGTTGCTCAGTAGCTCAGTATAGAGGTTAATGAAAGCGTGTCTGTTTAACCTGATATTTTATACTGAGTTTGAGCTTAATTCAAGCTTGCACAACAGGGCAGATGTGCATGACTGAGCACCTGAAGAGGAACTTAGTTAGCCAGGAGCAATATAAAACTTTATCCACTTTGTAAACAGTGATGATTATGGTATATGAATAAGTGCAAATGGCCACATAACTATCATTAACATGGTAGACATGACAGGGTGGGAATAACAGATATTCTTTAATAAGGAGTGATGGATGGATTGATGGATGGATGTTTATCACTGAGCATAAATCATTTTGTTACTTGATGGATGTTGGTAGTAAGAGACTAGCCTGCAAAGTAGACTTCATTCAAGGAATGAATTATGAGTGAATATGTTTATATGCTTTAAGCTTTTTATTTTGATTCAGTAGTTTGATGGTCCATTGAAGTACTTTTCATGTCATTTGTATTCTCATGTTAATTTTTCAAAAATAAATTATTAATGAGAATGGCTGTACTGACAGGGCGTACTGTACCATATCTTTTGATATGAGACTCTCAATTCAAACCATGCATTCAGCAGGCTTTATAATAAAGCAGGTTGTTTATTCTACTTTGAATAGAAAACAGTTACACTGTAAACTGGTATATATTAAATCAATACCTGAGTCTCCATCAGTGAGTGTGGACTTTATATCAATTCTAACATCTTTCCTGTAATATTGAACGTTTCACCCTATAGCACACAGATATCGCAAAGGATTTATTTATACTATCTAATATCACCCAAATGAGGATGCTTACCTTTTGAGTCTGATTCTTCTCAAGGTTTCTTCCTAATGTCTTTTTAGGGAGTTTGTCCTTGCCAACCCCCCCCACAGGGACAAATTTATAATTATAATTTAGACTTTTTTTCCTGACACTTTTTCTAATTTAGATCCATAATTTCTATTTCTGTAACGCCAATAAAATTGTGATAATGTCAACTTTTAAATGTAATATAGAAATACACTCACTCACTCATTATCTAGACTCCTTTATCCTGTATTCATGGTTGCGGTATTCATTTAGATGTTGCTAAATCTAATGTTAACGAAGTTATACAACTGTTTTCAAAAGGGCAGTCTTTTACCTTTGCGAGCACGGAAAAAGTTTTCAATCTGAGGCCTTGAGGAGGCACAGTTTACACATGGAAATCCCCAGAATAGGCAAAACAGGAAACAGGAAGTGTGGAATATAGGAAGCAGGGAATACTTCCATTGTCAGAAACAGAGAAATTTGCTTACCATTGTTTTCAAACAGGGTCTGTTGTCTTCCTGCGTCCCTCTGCACTGCTGATATGATGAACACTATTTGCCTTCAAATGACTCATGTTGTTTTGTTAAAAGATTAACCTTTGAACAGTTTAAGTTCTCATCATCCTAAAAGCATTGCAAACACTCAGGTTTGAATGTAGCGAGGACGACTCATATGATCTGAGAATACAGAGACGAAATTCTGTCAGGAAAGCCACTGAGGGAGTGGTGTGTGTGTGTGTGTGTGTGTGTGTGTGTGTGTGTGTGTGTGTGTGTGTGTGTGTGTGTGCATATTTAAGTTATCTGTTATTGTTTTGACTCATTATTATGTATTTATTTAAGATGAGGTATATCTGACAGAATATTTATTACATTTTCCCCAATGCTATGTTATTCAAACGCGTCTAAATGACCTTTAGGTTTCGCAGCAATTAGCCCACGTCTGCCGAGTCCTGTCTCAAACCTTTCGTTACAGGTACCTTCACAGATTTCGAAGCATTGCCGGTGGGTGCTGTGAAAGCGACAAAATTGATGAAACTTATGAAGAAAGAAAAGTTATTTATGCACTCGGTGTGTTCAAATGCTCTGCATATGTTAGTGTTTTCCCCCCTGCACCGAATGAGCTCATAAAGGGATAGATAATTAGCTGATGATTACAGTCAGGTGTGGTAGGGCAAGTAAATCACAAAAAATGCAATGATAATGGGAGCCCCAGGACTGGAACCGAGAACTACTGATTTAAGATACACTAGTTGTACCTCTTACAGCTTCTGTAACATCTTACACACAGTTGATGAAAGACTTCAGACTTCAACTTGATAATCTAAGTTTTACAGCTGTTAGATTTGGTATTGGGCTCATGCGATATTGATTTTTCGTCGTCTGAGCTGAGAGCACATGGAATGAGGGAGGGAGAAAGGGGCTGGGCTTCCAGGCGATTTTGTTTAGTATTGGAGAGTTCAGAACACCCAAGCACTTCGTTCCAGATTCACTTGTCGTTTAGCTCGTCTCATGTTTTATTCAAACTCTCTTTTGGCAAATATTTGAGTATTAAGTCTTATTTGTGTACTGCGATGGTAAATTGTAAAGGTCCTCCACAAAACCTGTAGTGGTCTGCATTTTGGTAGTATAATATATTATCAGAATAAAACGTCACTGGATATCTGGGCATTTTAATAGTGTGTAGGAATGATAGACTCTTTCTATTGCTCAAGCCTTGTTTGTACTGAAATAAATTAAATATTCCTGATGGATGGATGGAAGAAAGGATAAAGCGAAAGAGAAGACTTTTGCAGAGAAACGGACTCCAGCGAGCTTTGGAACGGGTAGAGCTATAACGCTATTTATATTCCATTGTTGTGTCAAGGCATAAGGGTGGGAGAGGCACATTGAAGGAGAAGGAGGGGGGATTTAAATCCCAGGATGTCTGTGTGACCTCCATGGACTCGAGGATTAGCATTATGAGTAGAATGTGAAAATGTTTGTTTGTTTGTTTGTTTTTGGCACTATAATTAATAACAGATGTTGCAAATCTCAAAGCTTATTTACACGTCCAAAGCGATTAGTGATTTTCTTACAAACGAGTTTGGCGTTGAAATGCAGAAAGTTTGCCTACAGTACAGTGCGAACTGCGGCTAACGCGCTAACTGCTCCCGCAGCCAACAACTCCTGAACTTTCTCGAAACTAGTTTGTTCCCATGGAGACTCAAGCCTGGGAAATGCTTTCTGTAAAGATAGGAAACAACTTGCACCACATTATCCCAGTCGAACAATGTTTATATCCGGAGGGAAATAATTAAATTGAATTGTTAATTAAAAGTGTTGGGTTAAAATCTTCGGAGAGCAATGCTGCCACCTAATCAGCTTGCTTTTCTGAAATAAAACAAGTTATGGTGTTGGCTAACTAGACTTAGCATGCTAACAATTTTCACACTCAGTATATAGTAGAGCTCTGCATTCTTTATATTATCACCTAAACCTCCAGTATAGACTTTCAGAGAACAGCTGTGTATTAAAGGAGCTGCGATTCCTAGCCAAGGTTTTTGGTTTATTCCCCCCCCCCGTCGCCTTCTCATTTTAATGGTGTTATTAGGTATTAGGCAGCTCTGGAAGCAGATCAGAAATGCTGCTTTCAGCCCCTAGAGAGTGTACGTGTGAAAAAGTCCATGTTTCAACTCCGTTTATTGGACTGAACTGATTAGGGACCGCCACACAAAACACTTGCGCTTCTTTCCGCGTGTCCATTTCTTGTTCTCGGTGTTGAGCTCCCCGTTTTTGTCTAATTTGGCACTTTTTTTGTGTCTAATTCTCCTGCGTTTCAGTTGCCCAATTTTCATCTATCTACACATTTTTCTTTTTGAAAATTTGAAATGTTAGAATGATTTTAATAAAATTACTTTAAGATAACATTGAATAAATGAGATCACATTGAATAAATGACCCAAACCAATGCTGCATATATAACCTTGAAAAAGTGTTTATGACCACATCCATGGTACCTTAAGTTTCTAACAGGGCTTAGTATTCTGATCAGATGTTGGGATGACATCTCATGTCATGCATTTTTTAGTGTTGTTGTGTTACCACACATTTTCTTTCAGAAATATTACCATGAGGTGCATTTTAGCTCGAAAATGACTCTTCTATAATATGATGTTTGTACAGTTCCAGTCCTGCTCAGGACATTGATTTGGTTTTGAAGTATTTTTTGTACCATTGCTTTCGGGGTATCCATTCACCGTTATCCCATCGTCATGTAGTCAGCATTGTTTCATCGAAATGATTCTTAAAAACAACCCAACACTAGCATTGTTCCAAAGTCCATAACATTGCCAAAGTAACATCACCACAAAGTTTTGACATCCTAAAATTTCTGCTGGAAGCATTTCAGAGATTGGACAAAACCAAACACTGATCTTCTTTCCATCCCTCACAAAGTCAGCTGAAACTTTTAGTCTGATGGACAGTCATATAACCGGAGATTTTTAAGCGTAGGAACGTGAACAGTGGACACTGTATGACTTTCATCACTTGCTAACTGTTATTTTGAAGACATACAGTACCTGTGCGTATGTCGCACAAAGCATGACTGATACCCAAATCCATTTTTTTCATGAATGTATAATGTCCATGCAATTCCCTAATCTTTGCACAAATAAAAAATGTATTAATTAAAGGAATTAAAATTTATTAATTTGTTAATTTACTCTGAATCCACAACTAGGATCTGTTTCATTTAATTACAAAGCACTATGTTTATTCATTGATCTTTATTTAAATGCATTGTTAAATAATTATATAAAATGCATTGTTTAGCTCAGGGAGGAAAAACAAAAACAAAAACAAAAGAAAATTATATTAATAAAATTATAATGAGACAAATGGTTTCTGGTACCTGATGAAATGCTAACAGTTTCCATTGGTGACCCGAGACTGTGAATGCCAAAGTCTTCAAAAGGAACCTTTATTTACTGTTTCTAAAGCATCCTCTTTAATATGACAGACATGCTCATTTAAACCAGTCTGTAGAATGCCACAGCTCAAAGCTGTGTGGAAAACGTAGCCATGTTTGAACTTGCTAATAGTTATTTCTGCCCCGCCGTAGTGCATGAAAGCCATTTTTTTCATTTTGCTTTTCTGCCTTTTTCAGTTTTTCTTATGTAGTTTAGCGTGCCATTAACTTTCCAATCTGTTATTTGTTTTTCTCTTTTAATGGGTTTTTTTGAACAAAGGGAGAGAAAACAAACAAGGAGAAAGCAGTGTGATGGAGCGCTGATGTACAGCAAAGCCCAGACAAGCCCAGACGCTCCCTTAGAACTCCACTCTACTCTACTCTACTCTACTCTCTCTCTCTTCCTCTTTCAGAGAAAAAAAACACCTTTTTTTACATGGTCATTGGCCTAGAGTCCCAACCTCTAACGCATAATCAGTGTCTTACCTCTCTTTTTATTCTCTACACATTTCTCTCTCTCACACTCTCTCTCTCTTCGCTGTTTTCACTCAGTTTCTCTCTATGATTGTCCCTATGGATATGGTTCCTACATCTCTCTCTCTCTTTCTTTCTCTCTCACACGCACATGCTCGCTCGCTCTCTCTCTCTCTCTGTCTCTCTCTCTCTCTCTCTCTCTCTCTCTCTCTCTCTCTCACACACACACACACACACACACACACACA
>JAQMYG010000011.1:20087494-20099181 GCA_030014215.1 Clariallabes teugelsi
TCTCTCTCTCACACACACACACACACACACACACACACACACACACACACACACACACACACACACACACACATACATTAAGAGCCAGGTGGTAGGGCGGAGAAAGGAGAGACATGAGCAGTAGATGCTTCATATCCGCCGCTTTCAAAGACTGAAGCTGCTGCCTTATTATTTAAGTCTCCATTGGCAGGTAAGGATGAGAAGGAAATGTGGAAAGGGGGGGAGGAATCAAGGAGATGAGTGCAGAAAGGAGGAAAGATGTTTTACTGACACAAGGTTGTTAAATTCCTGTTGACAGACAGATGCTCATGATATTGAAAAAAAAAACATTTTCAATGAAAAAACACATAATACTTTACAAAATTTGTTCCTGTTCTTTCTTTCCTTCTTTCCTTCTTTCTTTCTTTCCTTTAAATAATGGATTTAGTTAAATGTAATTAATTTAATTCCAGTCCAGGCCTGAAGTAGTATAGAGAATATGTTTATTCTTAAACTACAATAGTCTCTAAAAGCATGTACTGTAGCTACTGTCTAGGTAAAGGGTAAAAAAAAAAAAAAAAAAAAAAACACAACCGTCATCCGCTGCATAGACTGAATCAGAGAATCAGAAACCACCACCAACGAACAGAGCAGAGAGAAAGAGAGAGAGAGAGCAAAGGCACGAGCACGCTTCCTTTGGGGCAGAACAGGTGCAGTAAGTCTAGGGAGAAACACGTTAGGAGCTGTGGGTTTTGTCATGATATACAGCTCAACTTCTGGTTAACCGAGTTACACACCGGAGACAGCATTTGCTACTAATTCAAGAATATTTGTACAAGATAGAGTCTCTGACTTCCTGTTTCAGGAGCACATTTATTTGTGACAAAAATCAAACCAGGCAGATAGAACTTTATTTTGTGGTGGCAAATGGTTTAATTTAGTTTGCATCAACTAATTTTGTCTGAAACAACAAATGTAATATAATTCTAATAGTAGTCTGAGTTTATGGGAACACCGATCAGGTACATTAAAAAAAAAAAAACAGTGAAAGAAAGGAACTGTCAGTGGTGTAAGATTTATGATGATGGAGTTAACAGATTCATTCAGCCAGCTTTGAGTACTTTCTGCCCCGAAAAAAAGCCATAATCAGTCACTGGGATTTATGAGCGTGATGATGAAAGTAGGGAATAAACGGTATAATTGGTCAATAAATGGAAAGGGGGAAAGTTTCTGTATGGGCTGACAGACTTTGCCCTCATTAGGAAAAAATATTGTCTTGTTGCACACTTACTATTATAACACTTTGTTTCTTGAGAGCTGTTTTAGACATCAGTATTGATTTACTGTTTTAATGTCTGAGATAATGGGCAATAAGATAAATCCACATTTTAATATAAATCATTTTGTAAACTCTTAACATACTAATCGCAGGATTTTAGTTGCTAATTGAACAGAAAGACTAAGTGTGTTGTCTTAGCCTAACAATAAACCCACAGCAGGATTGATGTTAATACACACCCACCCTATCTAATAATAATAATAATAATAACAATAATAATAATAATAATAATAATAATAATAATAAAACACATCACTTTGTTTGCTCGACTGATCTGAATCCTGAATGCAATGCTTTTAACCCCCTTTCTAATGATCAAAAGCAACGGGACAGGAACAATTTACTTTCTCCCTCTCACTTTCTTTGTGTGTATTGAAGATTTTTGTATGGATTTATACTGAAATTTGATTTTCAGTTTTCTTTACATAAGTTGTAATTGTCCTTTTGATACATGATAAAAACAGTATTGCATTGACTAAACATTGCATGTGTTTGAAAAAAACATTGTTGTGTCTTTCTTCTTCACGGGGGCGGGGGTGGTGTCAATGTTTCAAACAGACCCCTTCTCAGTTCTTTTGATGTATTTTGTTTTTATTTTTTTGTTTTCCATTTTGTCAAAAAGAGAAATCAACACTGTTAAACGTTGAGAAAAGAGTTTACCATTGTAGGAGGCAGATGCTCGAAGCAGGTCAGAACTGTTACTGTATGTCTTTAGTTACCAAAAAATAAAAATAAAGTGCAAAAATTTTAATTCCTGTGAGAAAGAAAAATCCAGATACTGCTCCAATATGAATCTGTGGGCTCGAGAGAGTGTGTTAGAGTCATACACAATGCACTCGTAAAATAATATTTGCTAATAACTTGTGTGTTAGACAGCAGTAGGACAGTTCTCCTTCTTCTGTACGACTTTAAACAGAGCTAGTGTAACGCCTGTTGCTATTATATTTAATTTCTGTTCTTTTCTGTCTTTTTGGTTTGTTTGTGCTGAGGAAATAGAAACTAGATAAATAATTAGCACTTGCATGTTGGCTTAGCAGTGAGAGCACTATTGCCTCGTTTCTAAAGGGTTGGGGGTTGAATCTCACCTCTTGTGTGCATGTTCTTCACGTGCTTGGTGGGTTTCCTCCCACAGTCCAAAGACTGGATGATTGCTGTTTCCAAATTGCCCATAGTGTGTGTGCATGCCTGCTTGTGCCTTAGGATGGTTTGGCATCTCATCCAGGATGTACCCCCACCTTGCGCTCTAAGTTCCCCAGAGACCCTACACTTAAGATAAGTTATGTGATATATGATACGTTTTATAGATAACGTATAGATGCATGGATAAATAATTACCAGTGGACATAAATTCCACCCTTGTTCAAACGTGATACACTGTGGCATCCTTGTGTGGAGGAGCAGGTGTGGTGAAACTGAAGCTGAATAACAGGGTCAAAGATCAAGATGCATGTACGTTTGTGTGTGTGTGTGTGTGTGTATATGTGTGTGTGTAGCCACTGCCCTAAGTGTCATACAGTAAGAAACGTGTTTTTTCTTATTGCTTTTTCTGTTGCAACCCTGTAATTAGAAACAGTTCATAATGTTACTGTTAATTAATGATAAAAAAAAATGATATTAAATTCAGGTTTTGATTTATTTATTTTTTCTGGTAGAACTTATCTTTGCACATGCAGGTTTAACTTACTACAGTAAGGTATTGTACAGTACAGTAGGTACTGTAGAATGTGAATAGGAGCGAAGTAGCATAGATGGAGCTTGAGACTTCCTTAGAATAAAATTAAATCCACACTGAGTCCACATTGATAATCTTGGATTTAAAAGAAAATTATTTGTTTTAAATGTAGAACATTTAAAAATATATATATTGTCGTCACAGTATTCAAGATGTCATACAATTTCTATGTCACTGTTTTAACTATTTCTAAAGACTTCTTTGATGCATCAGCAGCACTTGGGTCAGATTTATGCTTTGGAGGCACCAATGCAAGGGTACATAAGAGAAATGAATGAAGTTCTACACTCATCACAGTGTTAATGGCAATCTGATCGGATTTCAAAATGGCGTACACGGTCTCCCTAATAGAGCTTATATCCCACTGAAAGGTCACAATGTTGTGCATGTGTTCGTCAATTACGAACTCATACTGTACTTTTCATACGACTTTATGCTTTATAGCAGTCTGTTCCTATGAGGACACGAACAAGTTGTCCATAAGTCGAATGTCCTTGCCTGTACTAAGAGCTTCAGGAATTCATGTCAAGACTTGACGCTGTCCTCATACAAGGACAAAGCATTTTCTCTCTACTAATTGAGTGCCTACTCATACATACTGTAACATCCACACTTTATTGAAAATTACTCTCTTTTAAACTCCCTGTTTAAGTAAATTTAATAGTTAAATAGTTGTCAGGTGCTAACAAATAGTTATCATTGAGGAGGAATTAAAAGGTACTACACAAAGACGTCTTTGAGTATAGACATAGTCTCCGCATTGAGGACGGGCCAAGAGGGACTCCAACTGATCTAAAACAGGAGTTAAAAATAAGTGTTTAAATGGAGACGTGGTCCCGCTAAACACCTGGTGTGCTAAACAGGTTGGCACTGCAGGGAAAATCTGCGGCAAGTGTAACCTTTCACCTGTCTACTTCAATACCAGTCCGCTTTATCTCATGACACACTCCTGAGGATGATGCTACTGCTATGATGCTACTCCTGCCAGCCTGGAGTCTGATATCCAGTGTGTGTGTGTGTGTGTGTGTGTGTGTGTGTGTGTGTGAGAGAGAGTGAGAGACTGAGAGCAAGCATACAGAATGCTTCTGTGTTACTGCATGAACAGTTCATGTGTGCGCGTGTGTGTGCGTGTGTGTGTGAGAGACCCTTGTGTGTTAGACCTTTCACCCTTCGAGCTGTGGGATTTTTATTGCACCATTAAAGTCTCACGCTACATGGAAAACTCCAAGCACTATAACATTAAGCAGAACTCCAGGTACTCGCACACACTCGCACAGGTGTAGGCCAAAGAGTGCTGGGAAACACGCGCAAGCCATAATTTATACCACTGCCAAGTTATACAGATAGGATGCAGACATCAAGAGGGTACTGTAGGATAAAAGATTTACAAACACAGCTAAGTTCTACAGTATGATTACAGAGAAACTGTTGACTGTCTGATCAAGGCTCCTTCAAAACTGGACTCTGTAGAAAAAAAAACATGAATCATTTTAACAACAGGGAATTGTCTTTACCCCTTATTTGCCCATAAACATTTTACTATGTTATGTACCATAGTATTTACCATAGTATTACCTAAGACATTACCATGGCAGACACTGTAGGTAGTAATATAGTACCAGAGTACTTTGGCGTATATTGTTGTACTTTTTGTGGTACTACAATGGCTGCCAAAGTTTAAAAGGTATCTACTACATATAGTATGTTTGCACATAAACATAATACACATAACATATTACATATGTTAGTACATACTACTGGTATGATATAGTACAGCCACTACCGTATTAGCTGAACTTGGGTAGGCCTTGTGGTACCCATTAAGTACTATGGTATTAACCACAGTATTGTGAGAGGATATTATATAAATGTTACCATTGTGGTACATAAACAGTATGTAGAACATATTTCTGACAGTATCCGGCTACGTATTTCATACTACCATTCTATGGTACATGGTAGAAACATGGACTATACTATAGTACATGTACTTTTGTACCAAATTACATGCCATGATAGAATCATGTACCATAGTGTAGCATATGTAATATATCAGCAAGTACCGTACTGTCAAAAAATACATACCCTGGTAAAACTTATTATGGGATATGGTGTTTATTGTTCTCATTTTAGTCATCTCTGATTGTCTGATCTATTGTAGTGCGCCTTGAAAATTCAGCTAATGTATGATTAAAATGACGGTAGTGCAGTGAATGTAAAAAAAACTGAAAGTAGTAGAAAGTAGTTTTTTTTCTGTTCATGCTGTCGTCTGGTGACGTGAAAATCTGAAGCGTTTACTTTTATCCTTTCGACATACGCAGGGTTGTGTGTAAAAAAATAGTGCACTGATCGTCTTCTGTCGAGCCTGTGCTTTGTGTATCAAGGTTGAGGATTTTATACCGGCAACTGTTTAGTCTCTTCGTCTGGAAAAGAAAAAACTTTTGAACGGAACGGAATCTCTCCAAATGTGTTTGTGTGTGTGTGTGTGGTTGCGGAGGGTGGGGTTCAGGCACGAATGCTGAAAAACAGGGAGAGCGAGAGGTTGTGTGCATGGAGCTGTTATATTCCCTACCTCAGCCCCCCTCCCTCCTTTTCTTGCTCCTGTGTGTGTGTGTGTGTGTGTGTGTGTGTGTGTGTGTGTGTGTGTGTGTGTGTGTGTTGGCATTCCAGTGCTCTGGTGCTGGGTGTAAGATGAAGCACCTGTGTCTGTGAAACAGGTCAGCAGTCAGTTTAGTCCTCCTGCCCAGCCCAGCTGCACCAGCCTTATTTATAGCAATGTGTGTGTCTGTGAGTGTGTGTGTTTGGTAAAAAAAAAAAAAGTAAAAAAAAAAAAAAAAATCAGACGAAGGGCAGTAAACAAGAGGACTGGTTAACTTCTAGTTAAGGCTGAGAGAACTCGAGTGAAATGAAAAGAATGAGTGGGAGAAATAAGGAGAGGAGGGAATAGGAAGGATAGAGAGCAGACACCAGTTGCTACGCTCATTGTTGCAGCCCAACTTTCCTTCCCTTTGGTGTCTGATGTGTGTGCTCCCCATCGCTTCTCACTCCTGCCCCCCCTCTCTCTGTTCATCTGCTCTCCATCATTCAGTCATGTCTGAGCTCACTCAGTATGCAGGGGTCAAGGTTAAGACTTCAGCTCGCTCAATGTGTTTTCATCTTTTCCCAGCATCCCTGTGCTGAACTGTGTTTCCCTATAAGCTATAAGACTGATCAATATTTAATTGGCTCTAAAACAAATTAGCCTTTTTTTTCGCCCATCTGTTTTTATATGAACTTTGTCTATGTGCATAAGGGAGAAAAAAATAAACAGAAAAAAAAAATCCCTAAAATGGTTTTGCATTTGGCTGTGATGTAAAAGTTTATATGTGCCTAAGGAGAAGGTGTGATATGGCATGCCAGAATAAAAAAAAAAAAAAAAAAAGATTTATCTAATAAGTAGTGACAGACTGAGTGTGTTCCAGTCTCTCCATCCTTGCCTGTGATTGACTGCTTCACTGTACAGTACATCATGCCCCACTCTTGCCCCACACACATTTGTCCATCTGTAAACAAGCTATCGTGTTCACTCATAAGAAAAATGTTTTAATCTGATCTGCAAGCCACGAATGCACTGCATTCATCAATTTTCCAGCTGATGGTTGACTTTTGAACTTTTTCCCAGTAGTGGTTGAGGATGTTTATGTTCCATTCTCTGCTGTTTACTCTCAGGCTTGTAGTGATGAGTCGTCACTGGTAATCATTCTCTTTAAGAAACTTTCACCTTTCTTAGATGATCGGCCCAAATGTTTTTTTGCAGATATCCAAACACTTCTGTGAGTTGTTTAGGGACCAGGTAGCTTGACTCACCCTTGAATCTGAAGTGATAGTTGAATCTTTTGCTACAAGAACAATCCTCAGCAACCTGCTGCCTGTTTCTGTAATATGAATTAAATGAATTCATGGGAAAAATCCCCCAGCGCTGTATTCACTCGGATCACACTGCGCACTGAACCGAATGTCCTGTACTGAACAGGATGAACACTAATACAAACGCAGACAAGTACACCCCTCCAAGTTTTAGAGTATTCAAAACACATATTAGTTATATTTTTAGATAATAAAAAAAATCATTTTATGTACGTTTTATGATAAAATACATTTTAAATTACATTTTATGTAGATTAGGCTCAAGGTAAAGTGCAAGGGATTGGCAAGAAAAATGACAGATGTTTTGAAATCCATTGAGCCAATCTCAGTGATTTTATTTTGGAGACATAGACAGTTAAGAAGAGTCAAAAACAAAATATACAAACCAAAACGAGATGTTTAAAGATGTTAGGTTCAACTGAAATAGCTAAGTTGGCTGTTAGCTGCTAACAGTTGAGAGCAAGCTACGGTTAGCATAGCATATTTCAGACTGGGCATCAAGTGATTAACATGACTGTAGAAAACTAGCTAGTTAAATAGGACATAAAAACTATAGAGACCTCATTACTTCTGTTTTGACTTTTTTTATTTGTTTGAGCACTTATGCAAACTCAGAATAAATAAAAACGTTGGTAAAATGTACATTTATTATATACTCAGAAAAAAAATAAAGTTTTATTTAATGTGAAATGCTCCATTCCTTTTGCTCCTTTTTTCAGACTTTTTAACAGTTCTTTTGGAAAACCTTTTGTTTATTGTTTCCACTTAATAACGCGATGTGGTGTTAGCGTTTTGTTGCCTGTTCATTAAAAAGAGGTCAGGACCCGTATGATCGTACACATCGATGCCAGCAGCAGTGCCAAGATGGACTCCCCGTCCCGTCACTATTTACAACAGGAACTTCTTTAGAAGCGTACAAGATCGATCTGAGTGGTTGTGACGCTCATAAGGCCATGAACACATGTATCTGTGAGCATTTAGGAGGCACGTCGCATGCTGCAGTTATTTACAATGCAAAGAGTGTGTGCTAATGAAGTGCGGAATACTGTATGCAGCACCTTCTTCTCCGGAGTCGACTGCATAATGTTGTGTTTTATAGAAAAGTCACAGTCAGCGTCAAAACGCCCGGTTTACAGAATGGTCGGGAGAAATCTAGTGTGTAGACTTGAACAGTGACTCCATAAAGTTTGTGCATTGATTTGGACTTCGTTTTAAGTATTACACAGAGGAAGTGATCAGTGTGGATAACCACGTGTGTGTGTGTGTGTGTGTGTGTGTGTGTGTGTGTGTGTGTGTGTGTGTGTGTGTGTGTGTGTTGAGGGCGAGCTAGGTTTTATTTATAACCTCTCTGTGCTCCATCTTTCTCCTTCTCTCTTCATCTTATATTTTATCTCTCTCTATTTCTGTCTTCTTTTTCAAGTCTGTGTCTTTTTTGACTCTGTCATCTGTGTAGAAATAGCAGTCCATCTTTCTGTTGGACCCCTCCTAACACACCCACACACTCTCTTCACTCAGACACGCACACACATATCCTTTCACCACTGAAGAAATCTGCTGAACATCTGTACACATCTGGTCTCAGGCAGTGGAAAGAAGGGTCGGGGACGGGGGGATGGGACTGTTTTTCAGTATTTAAGTGACAAGGAGAGTCTGACATTACACACACATATACACACACACACTCTCCTGTACCACGCTGTTACAGGATGACAGGATTCTTTCCGCCTGCTTCCTTTATACCAGCTATAAACAAATAACAGCAACAATTAAACTAATTAACTATCGTAATCTGTTGCACTTGTTTATTCACCAAAATACCTCATAGGTACCAAATATTCACCAAATAACTCAGAGGCATGAGAGGAGAATCCGGGGTCAGACAACTCACACCGAACTAACTTCGACTGTCTCTTTCCTCCTACCACAACTTTTTCCACATATAACTGAGAAAAAAATAAACGGAATAAATGATGACATCATCATCAGCGGCGCACAAACCTTGATCTTGAACCTCACACTGTCACTCACTGTTCTGAATGTACGGATAGATTCCTCGGTTTCATTTATCGCATATAGCTTTCTTTAAGCGCTCACAACATGAGCAGTTATAGTGGAGTCTAATACGTTTCTAATAAGAGTCACAGCAGATTCATGCAACGTACAGCTGGTGTCTGCTTACAGCATAATCTGTTGAATAATAGAGATAAAACACACAGAGAAGCCACTGTTAGTGATTGTTAGACTCAGTCTGTCCCATTTCAGTGTTGTTACACAAGCACGACTCTTTAAAGCACTCAGGGTTCATGGGTTTGTACTCATAGTGTAAATTATAATGATCTTTTGACCTTCTAAATATCCTGTTAATATGTCATTTGTATTGTTTGGTTCACATAGGGATTCTGTGTGTGTGTGTGTGTGTGTGTGTGTGTGTGTGTGTGTGTGTGTGTGTGTGTGTGTGTGTGTGTGCGCGCACGCACATAAGCCTTCCATTGTGCTGTTCATAGACATTACTATGTCATTACTACTTCACCTTGACAAAGAGTCTGCATTACCATGGCCAGTGTGTTTAAGAGGGTTTCTGTCTCCCGCCTGCTACTCCCCTCTCCACACACACACACACACTCACACACACACACGTGTGATATGATACTGCACCTGGCCAAGCGAATTAGGAATGTTGCTTGCCCAGTAGAGAGCCATGTAAATTTGGGATTTGTTCTAAATAATTACGTTCTTCACAACCAAGAGTGACCAAGAAAAAAAAACACATTATGTTTGGTAGCTAGTTTTATTTAAAGCTATTACAGTATAACATAAATGCTAGCTGTAACATATCTGCATTCCAAAAGTAAATATGAACAGGCATCAAAAACGTTACAGGGCCTGAAAACAAATTAATTGTTTTTCTATTGAACAAAATAGAAAATGTTAATAAAATCACATTAAATTGCACACTAAGCAGTTTTCAAAGTGTGCAATTGGACAAAATAAAAATACCTTTACAAACTGTTCTAGATATTTGTTAAAACACGAATAGGGTTTTCTAGAAGTGTGTCAGGGTTCAGGGTTGCATAAGTGACTGGACTGGACTGGACTTAATTCAGGCTGCGTTCATCAGGGTGTAGGTATATTCTGCCGTGGCGCAGAACAAACAGATTTAAGGTAATTGCAATCCGTTTAGTTAATGACAAGTTGTAATTATAAATTGTGTTAATATTTATTTGTCCTGTGTTTGTCTGATGTTGTATGCTACTGCTGGCTGTAGACCAAATTGCTCCTCAGAGGATAATAAAGTCACTTTGAAACTTGCTATACATATAATATTTGTTACATGTGCCAGTACCTTCTAAATATTCTGGTAATATGTCAGTGAAGAATACACGCAATGTGGGCTGCGTTTTAATTATTATTATTTTTAATTAAAAGGGGTCAGTGTAACGGTCAGTGGTGGCATTATCACAACACAGCCCCCCTGAGTGTAAACCTCCTGCACCCAGATCACTCCCAGGTGTGCAGCAGATCAGGATTACTCATATAATAATCTATTACTGACTGCATTAGCGTTACAAAAACGACACCGCTGTCGAAGCAGAAGTACATTGTCACTGTAGGCCAACTAGTGAATACCATTGTACACACACTCCTTGTGACAGGTTTTGCATGTCACGCTCTTCATGTTAAGATTTTCCTTCATTGCTTGTATGAGTTTTCCTAAAAGCAAAGTGCACCCACACCCTAGAGCAAGGCCTTTTTTCCCCCAGGAAATTGTCTAACAGGTCTCCGTGAGAGAAATCGTCTGTCATCTTAAACTGTGTCGAGAGTATGGGCAGTTATTGGTGTTATACACGTACGAGTTTCTAAGACTTCATGCCATTTATCACAATTGGTTGCTTAAAGTTCACAGAAAATCAATGGGACTATAATCGATGATCATCTAATTAATAGTCTGCTGTCTATTAATTTAGATACTAAACAGGCCAAGGGTAATCCCAGTGTAAACCCAACAGGATACACTCATCCAACTTGGATAAGTCTAGCAGCTTGTGTTTGAGTTTAGCCGTACCTTTGTTCAACTGTGTTTGACGTAATGTCCTTCTTAATTAGCAGTCCTCCCGTGGGGAAATTTCACACACACAGGATACATTATTCACTACAAAATCCCCCTTTCACTTTACCAATCTTCGCAAATTATCTTACAATGGAAGTGGCTTTTAGATCGTACGATCTTTGTCTGCACTTTGCCTTTTTGGGTAAAGTGTCATGCCTGACAGACGCGGTACGGATTCCAGCCGATTTTATCCCCGAATCAGTCCGATCGTTAGCTGACTAATTCTTTAATAAGCCCGAATTACAGCATGATCAGTTGTTATTTGATGTGCAGCGTGAGATGGGGCCTGGCATCCGATTAATAATCTGAACAACCGGCGTTCTGGCTCCTGGATTTATCGTCCGATTTTCCACAATAACCTCAACCTGCATGCGCGCGCACACACACACACACACACACACACACACACACACACACACACACACACACACCTCCATATACATACACAAAACACACACAAACCAGACTCTGTAGTAATCATTACAACAACATTATTTAAGAGATGAGGTGGTAATGAAGACTGCATGTGTATACTGGTTTGTCTTTTTAATTTACAAATGACTGATATGTGTGTGTGTGTGTGTGTGTGTGTATGTATGTGTGTGTGGGGGGGGGGGGGGGTG
>JAQMYG010000011.1:20119333-20131833 GCA_030014215.1 Clariallabes teugelsi
GGGGGAGTCAGCTGTTTCATGTCTTAGACAGAGACAGTCTTTTCACAAAGCAATATGGATGCTTGTGTACTAATGCCTCCCAGTATAATTTGTCTACAAATCCTAGTAAAAAAAAAAAAAAAAATCAGTACACATCAGCAAATATGCAAGTAACTGAATGAATACAAGCTGCAAAAGATAAAAATGGAAAGGTGAAATAAGGTGTAATCATAAAAAAGGCGGATTACCATGAATACAGCAAGAGGCACGTGTAGGGGGATTTCAAATTAAACAAATTCTCACATTCTGTTTAAAAATATCATGTCATGGTTATAACTAGGATTTAAATTTAAATTTTATGAAATATATGTGTGGGGTTTATATCAGGGAATTTTCTTTCCCGTGGCACAGTGGTTTAGTGGTTAGAATTGGTTAGAATTGTCCCCTTGTACCTCCAGGGTCGTGGGTTCCTGTCTTGAGTCTATGTGCGTGGACTTCCACCCTGTGCTTGGTGGGTTTCCTCCCACAGTCCAAAGTCATGCAGATTAGGTCCACTGGTCAGGTTATCTAGTACATGCTGATGCTGTATGTAATGGCACATGCTCCTTTCCGATTTACAAAATTTTGGTGTATGCGGGTGATTTACACTGAGGTAATGTTAATACTGTAGTGTACATCCATAAAGACAGGTTGTAAGAAAAAGTGTTATTAGAAATTAGGACAGTACAGTACACTGGACTACTCGCACAATTATAGTCCACATCATATACATTCACATTTCATACAAACTTAAATAATTCTTTTGAATGTGTAAAGCTGCTTTGCGACAATGTCAATTGTTAAAAGCGCTATACAAATAAAATTCAATTGAAAATAACCAAAACGACATTTCTGATCCTGGCTTGTCCTCCATAAAGGTACTAGTTACCTTACGGTGTCAGAAACTCCCAAAAATACATGTCAACATTCATCATACTGGAAATGTAAGAAGACTTGCAAAGCTCCTTTAGGTAAACTGAAGAAAGTTATCTATTCACTTTTATTTGCACAGAATGTTTTAAACAACAGTTCTTAATTCAAAGTGCACGTGAAAGTGGAGGCATTTGATCATGAGATGTAATGAGCATCACCACCACTAGGTGAATATAATAATACTGATTATAATTATTACTTATTAATAATTACTTATTATAGTATCATATTAGTTCTTGTGACGGGATTATGGGCCCCTATGCCACCATAGGACCAAAGGCTGGCCTGTCTGGTCTGATCCTACAGAAAAGCCAATGTAGAACAAACTGACGAACAGACCATTGACGACCACAATTGCAAGGCCCAGTGCAGCACAGTGTGCGGGGCACGGCAGGCAAAAAGCCCAAGGCTGCAGACCCGGCCTCTAAATTCCCCAAATCCCAATCCGATCAAGCACCCATGGGATGAGCCGGACAAACAATTCTGACCCACAGCACCCAAAGGATCCGCTGCCAACGTCCTGGTACAAGACACCCCAAGCACGTCCCTAGAGGCCCAGCAGAGTCCATGCCTTTCATGGAGTCTGCAGGAACCTAAAACCTAGATGGTTTAAATGTTGGTGCTTTTAATGTTATGCCTGATAGATGTATAACCTAAAGTAAAAAGGAGTAAAGTAAACGATAGCATGATGCCAACAAATTCATGACCAAAAACCCTCTAATATACGAGTGATTTTCATGCTTACCTGTCCAGAAACTGTCGACAGGCTGTGGTAGTGGAGGTGTGGTTAAGCAGTGCTTTGTGAAGGGAGTGAGAGTCAAGTGGGAAACAACACACCTGAGGAGAATGTGGCCAATTAGTGGAGATGAGGTGAAAATTTGCCCATGCAGTACAGCGTCCTGTGTGTGATAGGAGCAAATTATATGCTCGGTTTGTTTTGAATTGTAATGTAATTCAAAAAAATATATATATATATTTGAATCAGAATATTTATAAAATGATGATACTTACAGAATCACAATACAAATTAAATCGGCACCTGGGCTTTGTGATAATATATTAGCTGGTCCCTGGTGATTCCATCCCTACTAATTAGTGTCTGTGTGTTGCTCAGAGCCAACTTTATATTTCCTGTTTTTCTCAGTGAACCATTGTATAAGTGAATCACACAACACACACACACACACACACACACACACGCTTGCACTCAGAAAATCTTCTCATACTTGTATTTATCTATTTTATCTGCAGGAATGTTCAGTAAAAAACATTTATTTAGCACGTTAGCACGTTACTAAAACCAACCTCAAGCTAAATTTAAATGTTGCGATCTAAAAAGAGCCACTAAGAAGTTACAGGATAGTTGAATAATTAATTATTTGTATTGATGGTCGACAGACTATCTGACTGTCATATAATAGTCACTAGTTGCAGCCCTAATGCTAATTAGTTTGAGGTTCGAGTCCGAGTATGCTCATTTATCTTTAAATATTGTCCTAAGAAGGACACCAGTGAGACACAAGCTCTATTTCACAAATCCCAGCTACACTCATTTCTGACCATTAAAATATCCAACCTTTTAAAAATGAGATAAAAATGTATTTAAATTCACTAGATTATGGTTAGGGATTTGTTGTAGGTACATGTAATGCTGCAGACAGAGCAACACACAAACCACTAATACTGTAGCTGTATATTCTGTGGTGTTGATTTTTTTTAAAAATCTGACTGGGAATTTAAACAATATATATATACTTTAGGAAAAGAACAATAGTTTGATGTATATTACATTTAATATAATATTAAAAATATTATCATATTATTATTATAATATATATATATATATATATCAATATACAGCATGGGCCATAAGTTTCCATACATACAGTAGGAAAAAAATATTTATTATATATAAATACTGTATACAACTCTGATTATTTGTGACATCTTTTGTGACATTTTTCATTCAAACCTGTTAATAATCCAAGAGGCTTCAGAAATGGATGCTTTTAATTAGCTTGTCTTTATTTAATGCAGTTTTGTAGTTTTGTGGTTAATACAACATTGCACGCTGATCTTTAATACAGTAAATTAAACTGTAATTTCAGTCTCAAATGCACACAGCTGACCCGACACTGAAACCTGCACGTTACAAACATTGCTTAACAGGTGGCCAACATGCTACCAAGTGAACCTTTTCTGAGTCTTAGTTCAGGAATCGTGTGAAGAGAAAAACTGTCACTCATTAGCATTGAACAATTCCAAATGTATTGATGACATATCGCAAACTCTCCATGCGTTATGAAAAGATATTTTCTATATTCCCTGCAAAGAAAATGTCCTTGTTCACCCTGTGTTTAGTGAATAACGATGATGATTTGGATTCTCAGGATACTGTACACAGAGTGCCACGTTTGAGCTAATTCATGCCCTGGGTTTTAACTCTCTATAACCCTCCAGTTTGCCAAAGGTTGGAAAAGCTTTGGGTCTTTTCTTTTTGACCCCACACTATCATCACTTTGCTGAATGTAAAGTCATTTGGATGATTAAAAGTGTGAAATGCTAAATTGAGGAAGTTAGAAAAGATAGAGTGTGTGTGTGAAGATAAAGAAGCATTAGAGAGATTGAAGTATATGAATAGAGATGAATAGTTAAAAGTTCTTATCCTCCTCATAGTGTTCTATGTGGAACCCTTTTCCTTTTCGCTGTGGTCCCAGTTACAGGCTTCTACAAACAACCTTCTTGTATTCCCCTAGAGATACAGCCAAAAAACCTACAGTACGTGTGTGCATGTGTGTATACGTGTGTTGCGTTGCATAATGTTCTTGTTCATCACATAAAACGAAGCGGGTCAGGTGTGTGTTACACTCATTATCCTCCTCCAGCTGTTCAGCTGCTGTTTTTACCCACAATCCCCTGGTGTCGCGAAGAGGTGTTGGAGCCATTCATTACCATTTCTGACCTTTTCTTTATTAACACATTCTGTCCCTGATTATCTATCTTTTCGTCATGTCTCATCCACACCATCAATTAATGATCTCAGTTTATTGAAACTTATTGTTTTTAAATGAATTTGAGAACAATACAAGAACTTTCAACACAGAGCTCAAGGAGAGACAGGAACATTTGGTACTGCCTGTGTTAACTTCCTGCATGGAACCAAAACCCCTCATTGCACATTTGTCCATTTACAGGCATTTACAGTTTCTGGCCATTTTGTTAGGAACACTATTAATTCTGTGTAGTACACAAGGTGTTTCTTTGAGGTTCAGCCTCATGTTGATACGATTCTTTCACATAATCTGTGGAGTTTTGTGAGCCACACAATAATGCTGCAAATCACCACTATCACAAGCCAAATGTGCTCTGCTGGATTCAGAATGAGGAAACCACTGGAGTACACAGAACTCAAGTCCTGTTCATGGAAAAGGTATGAAATGACTTGACAATAAGTGATGACACTGCTGGACATACAGTAGAGTTTATAAGAAGAGTAAACTGTGGTCATAAGGGGATGCACATGGTTAACAGAAATCCAACGAATACCTTCCCAGCACAATTACAGCACCACCTTCAGCACAAGGCACGTTAGGTCCATGGATTCTTCCGATGCTAAATATTAAAGCTACCATGTGAATACTGTACCAAACCATATCCAGTGTTATTGAGCTCGTGACTGCAAATTAATGTTTATGTCTGACTGGAGTGAAACCCAGCGACCGTGGTCGTAGAGTCGTTTTTTAATTTTATTCGAGTGGTTATTATATAAGTTTTGAGTCCAATCATTCTTCTCTTATCAGTGTAAGTGTTTTTTTTTACATGCAAAGTGCTTTATCATCCCTGTATAACAGCCATGCCCTGGTCAAAGTCCCTCAGACCATGTTTTCTCTCCATACTGATGTTGGATGTGAACATGGGATAAAGCTCTCGAGCTGCGTCTCCGTGGTTTTATGCATTTCACCGATCATGATTGGCTGATTGGATAACTGCATGAGGGAGCAGGTGTGCCTGTGTGTCTGGTGAGCGTACCGAGTGACAGAAAGACTGGATAAAAATAACAATTCATATAAAACAGATCATGTTATATAGAGGTTTTGCCTATGTTATGATTAGGATTGCAAATTTTGCACATTTTTTTCTTAACCAGTAGTCAAACATTACAAATTAACAATCAATGATGTTGATGTTGATGTTTTATTTAAAAAGTTCAAGCGGCACAATCCAGTGTTTCCCATACATTGATTTATTTGTGACAGCCACACGTTTAAAATGAGTGTTAAATCTTATTTAAATGTACCCTAATTTATTAAGACCCACCTGTGGAAAAGCCCCGCCCCTTTTTGCACACACACACACACACACACACACACACACACATCAGCTATGGAGATGTGAATCCTGTCTCTTCTGACACACATGTACGGCAGTCCGTGCTGATGACCGGTCAGTGTAATGAAAATGTTTTTAGAGCAACAGTTTTATTTCAAAGCAATCTGGTGTTCACGAAAGAACTACGGGGTCACAACTTTTCAAATAAGTTATTCGCAAAAATTTAAGAAGCCTGGCTTGTACATCTGGATTGTCCAGGATGATGATCTGGTAATACATTTTCATCAGTTAAAATCTGAACAGCAATTAATCGTTATCATTAGAATCAATCATTAACATCTTGTGCGAGATGTTATATGTTTCAGTCCTCAAGCACAGATCAACTCTGTTGAGAAACACAAGTGAAACGAAGGTGTGTTGTTAACTATAAGTGACAGTATTGTATATAACAATTACATCAATATCGTGTCATTGATTGAAAAATGATTAAAAAGCTTCATGATTAGGCTTAAAAGAGGGACAAAGGATATCAGATGCAGGAGATTATTCAGTGTTTAGTTATGTAACAGTCTTTCTCTCTATTAAATACTACGTGTCTTAGTGTGTAAATGACACCGAGTCCTCGTTATCAAATTATGGTCATAATATAATAGAATTACTGTAGAGGAATTCATTCAGTAAATGGCATCTACTCATCAGCGGAGGTAAACAATGCTGTAAGACGCATCACACACGCACACACACACACACACACACACACACAAGCATGCACGCGCATGCACGCATACTAAAATGGAAGTCACCATTCAGTCTCACCCACACTCTTAGTGCATCATTTCTTGAAAAAGCTCCTGCATGTGATTATTTTTAGTGTGAGCACCCTGCTATTATCTGATTAGGTGGGAGCAGTGATACTGAGATGCTGTCTTGCACTTGTACCCTAAACAGCCCCCCCCCTCTCAATTTTCTCTCTCTCTCTCTCTCCATCTGTGTGTTTTGCATCCTGTATCTCTTTCTCTGTTTGTCTCGCTTGTGTCATCTGTCTTTCTTTTCTTCTTCTTCTTCTTTTTTTTTTAACTGTCTGACATTTGTAGTCGTCCTCTCGGTTTCCGTGTTTCGTTCTCCCCCTTCCTTTGCAGACATGTGTCTACTCATAAAGAACTTTCCTGTCTCTTCTGACTCTCTGTTATTATAGCAATATGATTCTAATTACATTTTAAAATCAGAGAGACAGGTTTATTATCGCCTTGTCCGAGCTTGAAGCCTTTTACAGATTTGGGTAAAAAAAAATGTAGCATGTAAATAAACCTTTCTGGAATCGACACATTGAACTGGGAGAGAAGGAAATTGAGAGAGAGAGAGAAAGATGAAAACATCAAAATCCCAAAAAGCGAGGTGAATTGAAAGGGAGATATGGGTAAAGACTTGAAGTTGAGTCAAAGCCTTTAATTGTAATGCATTTGCAGAGCTGCTCTCCTGCCATATGGTCTAGCATGGAACATTTAACTTGTCAAGCGTAATGGATTGACCTGGAAGCAGAGTTTCGCTCGGAGCGTTTACGCCTTTTGGAGGATGTTCTCACCGAATTCTTGCTTTCTGTTTCTTTCATCATCTCGCTCTGTGCTGAGACGCATGGCCAGTTCCCCTTAAGACGTCGACCTATCCTGAAAGGATAAGCAGTAGCATATCAGGGAAAGGTATTAGTGGATGTGAACACACAAACGCATAGTAAGCATAATATACTGTTTAAAAAGAAGTACACACAATACAGTATATAAAACAAATGAAGGGGATGTTTTAGAGACTACCTGAGAGTACTGAAGACTTATCCAGCAACGGTGCAGTACATCAGGTATTTCAGATTTGCTGAATCTGTGTATAATTGACGTCATCGTTAGTATTATCATTATATCTCTGAGAACTAGATACACAGATGTATAAATATACACATGACTAAGACACTGAAGTTAGATTATCCTGACTATACGAAAGCGTATGCAACGTTTACAGTATTCAGTATCAGTGATATATTGTGGTATTCAGTTCACGGTTAGTTGAGAATCAAGCACTCGGTTATATAAGAGGTCACAGGGATTTCCGTTTCCGTGAGTTATGAGCGTCCTGACTAAGCTCAGATGTGCAGGATGAGTCTTCTCTAGCTGTTCTGATGAATTCAGACCATCTGACAAATATGCATGTGGAAGTTTTTTTTTTTTTTCCTTCTTCTTTATTTATTTTACAAAATCACACAGCTTTAATCACGGTTGTCAACAATCCTTAATCATGTTCTGTCGAAAAATCAAATGTTCTCTCATGGGTTTTGTTATATAACATTAACAAAACAACAAAATATTGCAAGGTAATTACAGTTTCATATCATGCGGTTATAAATATCCACTGGCTGCCCTGCCAGCTGAAGCACTCCAAATCTAAAGTCATTATTCTTGATGTGTGTGTGTGTGTGTGTGTGTGTGTGTGTGTGTGTGTGTGTGTGTGTGTGTGCACAAGCAGTGAATCATTTTCAATATAAAGAATCGACACTAAAAACATTGTCCTTATCTCTTCATTTTATACTGCCTGAACGGGATCTAATGGAATCAATGGCTTGACACTTTTTGGGGTCAAATTTGATACGGACAGAAACTGTTCTGAGATCAGTAGTTAAGATTTAAGAGTGTGTTATGGATGTGTTACGGATAGAATCTGTTCTGAGATCAGTAGTTAAGAGATGACAGATAATGAGAATAGAAGCTGTTCTGAGATCAGTAGTTGGACCGAGTGGACCGTGTTTCATTTGTGTGTTTTGAAACTAAACGCTGTTAAAAAAAAAAAGAACCCGTGTTTCATGTGTTATGAGGATAGAAGCTGTTCTGAGATCAGTAGTTAAGAGTGGATTGGTGGCGTGTTGGACAGTGCAGGTTTCCCAGACTCCTCAGCAGCTGCAGCACTGTGTCTCCCCAGCTGTTTCTGACACATCACCTGTTCATACGCACATACATATGAACGCACACACACACACACACACACACACACACACACACACACACACACACACAAAGCCATCACGGCATCTCCATAATTATAGCCACTAAGGGGGTGGAGGTGGGGGTGTGCATCTATTAGGGTCCTTTGGATAAGTGAACACACACACACACACGCACACACACACACACATACAGTATACACGCGCATTCATGGTGGGAAAATTCAGCATTAAGACGGTTGTTTTAGTTCTGTGTGAATGAGGAAATGTCTAATTATATATAGTTAATCTTTCTTTATGAATCTATAATATTGTGCTCAGTTTAGTTAACAATTTTAACTATATTTTCCTTTTGGTTTTTTATTTTTATTATTATTATTATTAAAATTACAGAACTTTTAAGGATGCTAGCTCGTATATTTAAAAAATATAACAAAAAATATATATATGTGTGTTTTTTTGTGTGTGTGTGTGTGTGTGTGTGTGTGTGTGTGTGTGTGTGTGTGTGTGTGTGTGTTTATTCTTTAAATGTGTGTTTGGGCTGTTTCATGCTCTTAATTAAAAATCGCACAAGAAAACTTTTTCAGTTTCTTAATATCTTTGGCTGCACAGAAGTCAGTAACAAAAAAATGTTGGGGAGTGGTTTGGATGTTGTTAACTTTCCACACACACACACACACACACACACACACACACACACACACACACACACTCGTGGTGCCAATTTAGAGACAGCATTGTGCCAAAATGCAGCTCCTGGCAAGGCTTGAATGGGAAACTATGGGTAGGAGGTGAGAGAAATGCTTTAAATATCAAATCTTCCTAATGTAGGTGCGTCTTTTCCTTACTGTACATCGCAAATATTTAAGGTGCTACGGCTTTTTTTTTTTTTTTACACTCTTAATCATCAAGAGCTGAATCGACAAAATTTTTAAATAGGCCCACACTAATTATTTTTACATTATTAGCCGCAGTTGTCACCCGACTTGCATCTTTATCTGTATCAATACTGTACATTTTGTATCTGTCAGTCTCTGTCACTGGAGTTGTTGTCACATATGTATACCTCTAACACCTTCACAGCAATCGGTGGCGTCCATATGTGATCACGCCCACGTGCGTAATGCAAAATTAGACATAAATTACACCGACTCAGAGCTTAATCTAAACATACCTTTGACTCGAGGCATCAAGGAAGTGTCTTACTTAAATTGTTTCATGTTTTACATAAATGTTTACCGACGGAATTTACACCTCCATTGTAAAGGATTTAGGAGTAAACGGGTTTCGTGAAAAGCGTTGTCTGTTGTAATCACTCATACAATAGAGATGTAGCAGATTAAAGGAGAGGAGAGGATTCGAAACAGTGCTGGCTCGCTTCTATCCTGTAAATGTCACGACCACAAAGCATCCTCATCGCATGTGAGAGATGACAAGGGTGACTATAACAATTGGTATTTATTGTGTGTTTGTGTGTATGAGAGAGACAGAGAGAGAGACAGAGAGAGAGAGAGAGATGCTCTTCCAGTAATTGCTTTCATCTCATCTTTGTCTCTCAGATTTTTTTCAAACAGGTGTTGGACAGACGATTCAGTATCAGCAGATGCACATCTCTCTCTCTCTCTCTCTCTCTCTACTCATCAGTCTCTGAGTTCTACAGTAATATAAGAATATTATTATTATTATTATTATTATTATTATTATTATTGAAAATAAAAACCAAAGCATTTAGTTATTTCTTCACACTGCAGAAAATGCATGACATTATTAAATATAATATTTATAATATTCTGTTATTCTGTTAACATTTAAGAGAGCAAATTGCAAATTGATGTGGGTTGAATTTATTTATTTTTAATCTGTAGAAATAGGATATGACGTAATAAATTTGAACAGGAGTAGCTCAGTGTCAGCGGTATTGAACTATGCCTTAGAAGGTCCCAGGTTCAAACCCCAGTTGTTGTTACTGTTGGGTCACTTTGGATGGGGGCGTCTGCCGAATTGAACCTCTTGATTATGACAAGGTTTGTACTGTAAATATTCTCAATTATTAAAGCTTTCTTATTTATTTATTTATTTATTTATTTTTACTTTTAATCAGTGAGTTCACCTCTATGTTGCAGACTGGACAGGGCGGAGTCATGTGACTTCACACTCTCTCTCTCTCACACACACACACACACACACACACACACACACACACACACACACACACACACAGTAGTGTGCTTTTATGGGGACAGGACATGAACACAGTATTAACAGAATTATACGGTGAAAAAAAATTGTCATGGGCAAGATGACATCACTTAGAGGTTTTCTATGTCAGTTTTGATTTAATACGACAGCTATACAGTATGTAGTACACTTTTACTTTTTACATCTAAACAGAAGACAGCTAAATTGCTGGTGTGCTGAATTCTGATTATGGATCTGTCTGCGTCTTGTACGGTATAATCAGATTTTCTTTCTTTTTTTTTTTTTCACACAGGATTGGGGGGAGGAGTGTGGGTATTGTAAAGGCATATGGTTAATGCAACATACGAAGTTGAAGTGAAGAAAAAACAAAAGTGAAAGGAATGCAGCGGTGTGTGTGTGTGTGTGATATTCCTCCTGCCCCGTGGCATTACCTCATACAGTGTGTCACTCCACAGCAGCAGCCATCAATTGCATTAGTGTTACACAACACAGACCCTCTCTCTCTCTCTCTCTCTCTCTCTCTCTCTCGCTCTCTCAACAAAAATTAGTTTTATTGTACCTTTACTCAGTATTTACAGTATTTGCTGAAATGCATTTCAAACATTAGAAGCTACTAAATCAACAAGAGACATATATTTAAAACTCGGCTTTCCTAAGATCAGAATTTATTAACATTTGCATGTATGTTGTCCTGTATAGGCAGAATGTTTCTGCATATTCCCTGTAATTATTTATTGATCCAGCTCAGTGGTAGATATGTAGAAAAACATTTCCTTGACTACAGATTAAAGAAAATGCACTGGTTACTCTTGTGTGTCATTTCAGGCGACGGTTCTCTTGATGTTTTCTGACATTTCTGCGGGTTTCGTTTGCTCTCGCCTAAAAATAGTCCTGTGTCATTGTTTAATTTATGAGCTTTAAATTCACAGCTTTTTGAAGTAATTTCAGGTTAACGAAAGATTTTGATTAAAAAGGCTTCTCCCCTGCCCAAGTCTCTCTTCCCCTTTTCTGTGTCTTAGCTTGTCATAGTCAGGACTTAAGTCAGGACGCTTGTGATTCCATCACAGTGGCGTGTGTATGCGTGGTGTCCGCACTTTATTTGATGTAAGAAGACGTCACCGCTGTGTCAGCATCAGTTAAAATCATACAGTTAGTCCTGATTAAATAATGAAAGATCTCGCAGAGTGCTCTGTTTAACTCCACTTTGCCTCCAGCTTTTAAATATGTATGTCATGTTTTTGTTGCGCAACCAAGACCTCATCGGGAAATCGACGGGCCTTGTAAAATCTTTTCTCTAAAAACCCGCCATCACGTCTCATTAATAACTCGTATAGCTATTATTATTCAGCTGTACCTGTTTATATAGGATCTTTTAGGTTAACCGTTTAACTTTTAAAGAGGTTTGTGAAATATAAGCTTTAATCTTAAATTAATTTGGTTGCTATTGTTGTATTTGACAAAAGCTTACATACTGTATACTAAAGCTTGTCTAAGCGTGTTGAAAGCCAAAAGACGCTCTTGTTTATGTCTTCTCAAGTCCTCGCTGAGGTTACGAAGGACTCAACCAGACTTTGGCGAATCCACTTAGCAGTTTTTAAGCGCTCAATTACAATTCCCTACCAGTGTTTTTCTTCTTTTTTTAATCTGCTCTAATACAATCCAAAGATCCTTGTCATCCCAAAGCACAAACAGTAAAAGTGAGATTTCAGCAAGACATGCTTCTTTTGTTGACTGCAAAGCTAAATAGTATTTGCGATTTCATACAGCTTTCTTTTCTTTGTTGAGATTTTACTGCCGTGAGTAGTTAGCGCTGTTGTTTTAGCAGGCTTTTTGTGTGTCTTGTTTTTTATGTTTGAAGCACAATGAAGAGCATTGTTCGTTTGTTTAGGTTTTAGAGTTGTCTAAAACACACACACACACACACACACACACACACACACACACACACACACACGGAAAAGCCTTGTTCTGTTTTTCTCTGCTTTGTGCGTGTCAGGTATTGTAGATCGCACTCTAAATCCATCCAACAAAAGGGAAC
>JAQMYG010000011.1:20136833-20140162 GCA_030014215.1 Clariallabes teugelsi
GCTTGGTGTACGTGTACATGCGTGTGTATGTGAAATGTTGTGTTTCCCAGCTGCAGGTGTTAAATCACTGACTAATGACTCTCCCTCTCTCTTTAAACAGGTAAAACAGAAAGAGCATCGTACTCGTACGGTCGGGACTCGAACCTGCACGGGTGCCATCAGGTACGAGTACATTTTCACTTTCCAAAACGAACACAAAAAAAACAACACTTTTGACTTTGTGCTTCCATTATTATTTTTATTTTTTTTGTGTGTGCTGCATTCCTGCACCGTCCTGCATCTCACAGCCTCTAAACAGGATCAAAACGGTGTCCATCTCTTCGGCCGATCATTCCATACACTGGTTTCATACTGTATGTCTGAAAAATATAGAAAAAACAGGGAGATAACCGGAATGACATCAGTGTTGGCAGTAAAATAGTGTTTTACAGGACTAGTTGGGTAGGAATGTATCTACATAGCATTTAATTTATTATTATCTTTTACTTTGTTGTTTCTTTTTGCATGGATAGACAGCGAGTGTGATCAAGGGTGATCATAATATGAATATTTCAGTCTCTTCACATTTCTCTGACTCCAGAACCTGAAAACTAAAATCCGAATCTTGTGGTTAGTGTCTATAAAATGGGGTCTTGTCACTTATGAAAAATTAGCCAGCTTTGAAATCAATCTTTATGTTTGACAGCTGACAAGACAGAGCCATCAAAATGAGCATGCAGTTGAATCTGAGAAATCAGGAAGAAGAGAGAGAGAGAGAGAGAACATAACCTTCCCTTAAAGCTTTTGTAAAACTTTCTTATCCTGACTTTATTGCTTATTTAAGTCTCAGTCCATTCTCATAGTAAAAAAAAAAAAAACCTGTCCGAAATCATATTGTTCCACCTTGCTAGAATTAATATAATTCCCTTTCACAAAAGTTTTCTTTTATTGCTCAGTATAACCTGTGTTTGATTTACGGTGTTGGGTTCAGCAGAGTTCTGAGCAGGAGATGCATTATTTCAGCACTGCAGTGAATAATGAGAGCGTCCCACATGCACCTGCTAAAGCTCGAGATTTGGCCTCTTGCAGGGGTTTGGGATATAGCCAAATCTCTCAAATGTCCAAACTGCATAATAATGCTCCCTTTCCTATTTTTTTTATTATTTTTTTTTAAAGCTGTGGCTGGAGAAATCCTAGAAAGATGAAGAGAGATAGTCCGTTATGATATTACTGCGTTTCTGTAGTGTTTATACCGGACAGGCTACCGAGAACTTTTTATTACGTGCGCTGTGCAGTAAGGGTTGCAATGACGAGGCACTACAAGGACTGTACTCTCACGCAGGAAATTATGAGCGAAATTTACTTAAAGTGATGCTGTAAATGTAGGCATTTTTGTTCAATATATGGCAGGAAAGCAGATCAGAACTTTAAATAAAAATTTATGAAATAGTAGATCAGAAGAATCCCGGGTCGGTTTACAGATTTTGACTTATGGATCGGATCATCTGCAAAAAAAGAACGACATCATTTTGATTACATTTTTATATTTTTCAGAACTTATGAAACAGGAGCTTTTGCTCAGGGTCTGAAATGAAAGCAACATTAGCAATGTCTAAGGTTTAAATTACATTTTAAAATAAAATATTCAAAACTCAATAATAAAAGTGAAGTGTATGGCACAAGGCATTGAGGCATAATGATTCTTGATGTGGACTCTGGTCCTTCTTTCTTTGAATAATAGTGAATGAAAAAAAGTTAAGTAAGTAAATAAATAAATAACCTTAAGCTGTTTGATTGAACTGATTATAGAATTACACCAATCTTGATCAATTAAATTAATTAAATGGACTTGTCAGTTTTTGATTCAGAATTGATGTACACATTTTGATCTTTTTTAGGTAAAATTTTAAATGTTAAATGTAAAAATTACAGCCTTGTAATGTCTCAGTACAGTCATATGTTGGCTGTTGTCTCTACTATTCATGCCACACCTGTTGAAAAGGATATCATTTAGTAATGACCAATCAAACCACTCACTCACTCATTCTCAGACTCGGGCCATGAGGCGGGCTACATCTTGAATACACCTAGTGTCAGTCCATCGCAGGGCACCAAGCACACACACTCACACACACATACTACGAGCAATTTCAAAACATGAATTAGCTTAACCTGCATATCATTTGTACAGTGGGAGGAAACCAGAGCGCCTGGAGGAATCCCACCAAATATGGGGGAGAACATGCAAACACCCCTCTCACACACACACACACACACACACACACACACACGCACTCCTTTGAGCCTGGTTCCAAGACTTCAGTAACACGAATGAATTTTGAAATACCTTTTGAAAGACAAAAGTTTTATAGTGATAATAGTACATTAGTGTTTTAAGATTTTTAATTAAAAAAAAAAAATCTATTTCTCATAATACAGTTTATGTTTTTGCATTGAAAGTAAGATTTGATTAAGGACAAGGTGTTTACATATACACCTTTTTAGATGCTGAATTGAGAGGATTTTTCGTTAGGCCTGCAAACGAAATTATCTTCAATAAAGTCACATTTATCTAGTATATTTTATTACTATGCATTTCTTAATCTTTTTTTACCCTAGCATTATCTTATGTAGTGAAAAAAAATAAATGTAAGATTGTTATATTGCTAGACATTTTACTATTATTAAGCCTCTCTTACAAAAATAAGCTTCTGTCTAGAAATAAATGCTTAAACAATGAAAAAGTAAAATGTAACCAATATTATTTAGGCTTGAAGAGTCTGGGAAATGTTAAGAAATACAGTGGGGTACCAATTGTACAAGTTCTCCCACTTAAAAAGATGAGAGACCTGTATTTTTCATCATAGATATACCTCAACTATGAGAGACAAAATAAATAAAAAAAATCCAGAAAATCATATTGTAGGATTTTTTAAGAATTTATTTGCAAATTATCGTTGAAAATAAGTATTTGGTCACCTACAAAATTTGATGTCAATACTTTGTTATATACCCTTTTGGCAATGACAGAGGTCAAACGTTTTCTTTAAGTCTTCACAGGGTTTTCACACACTTGCTCGTATTTTGGCCCGTTCCTGTTGATGTTTTGGGGAAATGCTTCTTACGAAGCCACTCCTTCGTTGCCCAGGCGGTGTGTTTGGGATTATTGCTTGCTGATGGAAGGAGGTTTTCACCCAAAATCTCATGATACATGGCCTCATTCATTCTTTCCTTTAGGGATCAGTCGTCCTGATCCCTTTGCAGAAAAGCAGCCCCAAAGCATGATGTTTCCACCCCCATGCTTCACAGTAGGTATGGTGTTCTTTGGATGCAACTCAGTATTCTTTCTC
>JAQMYG010000011.1:20141568-20159428 GCA_030014215.1 Clariallabes teugelsi
AGCTCTTTACTCACCACTGGGTCGTGTGTGCTCATCAACTTTTAAGGCGAATCAGAAATTATAAAATGAAACCCATTCTCTAGGATCTGTGTATAGGAGCTAAACTTTACTTTACACACACACACACACACACACACACACACACACACACAGCATGCCAAATCTGAACATATTCTTTTACATTGGGTTTCAAGCTCATGGGGTAATGAGCAAGCTGTTAACAGCATTTAAGATTAAAAGCAGCTTCAGCTTCATTTCTCAGCATACGCCTGGTACATTACGCTATATTGAGACAGTTTCGGGGCGTGTGAATATATACACATTGACTTAGCTGCTTCAGTCGAGGCGAAATGCTCTGAATAAAGCCGCCGAATCGTCTGCTTTGGTTTCGTTCCCTAAACGCACGCTTGTGTTAAACAGGCGATTTGACAGTGTTTGAGACTTTCCTTCATATTTAGTGTTTGTGTTACAGCAGTTCCACTCGAGATGTTTACCGGGTTATTTTTGGCTGTGAAAAAGAGGCAATTCACACGTTTTTTTTCCCCCCTCTTTCCTGTCTTGCTTTTCTTTTCCTTTTTTTTTTTTTCTCTTCCTTTCCATCTTACACGGGTGGTGATTTGCTATGAGATGCTTATCACTCCTCTCCTCCATTTGGCTGCTTGTCTTTCAGAGTTTTCGTCTCCCTGTTGCATGTTAACGTGTTAATTGCCCCTTGTTAAGGACTCCATTTTAAAAAGCCCCGCGTCATTGTGTGTGTGTGTGTGTGTGTGTGTGTGTGTGATGTGCCTTAAAGCCACCGCTCTCTTTTTTCACCTGTTGCTTCTTCTCATCCTGCTCTCCTTCCTTTGCTAACATTCCACAAGGTGATGAGAGCCACAAATCAATCTGAGGGCTCTCAGACAGTCTCTGACTCGCTCTTTTTCTCTTCCCTCACACACACACACACACACACACACACAAATACACAAACATGCACACTTCTCTCACACTTTCTTTAATAGGCAGCTGTGATCACGGTTGGGTTGGTCACAATAGAACAACTTACCAATATTCATATTTTCTGAAACCTGAAACATAGACTCAATTAAAGGGTAGATAAACACACACACACATACACACACACTCTCACACAATGAGTTTTTAAAAAAGTGGCACGTACACTGGCATCCTACATGAGCGCAGTGTGAAAGGAGGCAAATTTGCAGCAACGGTGCAAATGATTCTGTCTGTTTTATACTGGGAGGTGTTTGAACGTTGGCGTCGGAGTGTGTGGGCAGGTGTGTGTGTGTGTGTGTGATGCATCAACATTCAGTGTGTTCAGGTGTCTTTCAGGCTGATTCTATGTGCATATGATAATTAGCACGTTAGAGTGTTGTGATATGTTTGGATGCTAATGATGTGTGTATGTGTGTGTGTGTGTGTGTGTGTGTGGGTGTGTAGGCAGTCGATGCACACATACATATGTATCATTAGGATGATTACACTCCTAGAAATGGAGTGACCTGTCACAAGCAGAAGTGGTGCTGGTGTTTATTTTATTTGTTTTTAGGCTAGAGGTAGAGGATGACAATACTGAGAATAAATACTAAAGATGACAATACTGAGTTAAGTGCTTATATTAAAAAATACATAATATGGCTAAATATTTCGGACATTATTATTATCTGACAAGACTCTCATCTGTGCTTGTTAAATGTCTCGTCCATGATTTGCCATTATAATAACCTCCACTCTTCTCAGAAGGCTTTCCACTAGATTTTGGAGCTTAACTCTGGAGATTTGTGTTGTAGATGCTGATGCAGGAGAGAGGAGGCCTAGTGCGTAGTCAGCATTACAGTCCATCCCTAAGGTGTTTGAAAACCAAAACGCACAGTTTGATGTCTGAAGCCTCCTCCGTCACCACACACCAGCAGGACTTCTGTATAAGCTGTCATCCTCTGCATTTACTGCGTCTCAGTACACTGACCGCGATAGCACAGGAGCGATAGCGCGAGAGGGAACTGTCCGGAACTAGTTCAAGACATATTTGTTTCCTCAATACTTGGACTAATCCTCCAAAAAAAATCCTGTGTTTGACTGATGGCACTTTAGTTAGTAACCTAGTAACCCAGTCTAAGTATCTATCCAATGACAGAAACTTCAAAGTCGCTCTGGATAAGAGCGTCTGCCAAATGCCTAATGTAATGTGAATGTAATCCCGGACAGATTAAAAAAAAAAAAAAAAAAGGCGGGCCAAGATACCAGGTGGTACCAAAAAGGTTAGGAGATTATCTCTCTTTACACGAAAGTATTTTATTAATTTATGTTTACACACTTTCACTTTCAAAATAGTACTCTTGCACGGTGTAACTACACTCCCAGCGTTCCACTTCTGGAATATGTCCTTCTCCAAGCGTGTCAAGCAACTTCTACAATTCGCAATGGTGTCAAACCCGTGCCCTTTGAGCTGGATCTTCATCTTTGGGACTGGGTCAAAATCCTCAGGAGCCAAATCTGGCAAGTGGGGTGGGTGCGAAAGTGAGATCATGCAGTTGAAGTTAAATCGACACTCAAAACACCTCGATCGACTCATTGCAGAATCGCTGTAAACTTGTTGAATCATGTCAAACGTCTCTATGGCAGATTTGCTCTGTTCCATGCTGAATTTCGCGTTCACTCTTTGTTCTAACTTGCTGTCCACAAAGAAACCGCAGACGCTAAGCGGTAAGAATAGCTCCAGTCGCACAGCTCACGATTTGTCTTTTGGCACGCTGACTTATGAAGGTCGGTGCTCCTCTGTTGGCGTGTTACAAAACTAGTCTCAAAGCTTTTTGATACCACCTCATACATGGGAAACACTGACCACATATACTACTACAAATAATGATAATAAAATTGAAAATCATACTAAAGTAGCCTTATAGTTTAACGTTGTGGAAAATCTGCAAAGTGTAGTAAGGGCTAACATGCTTTGATGTACAGTACGTAAACCCAGCCATTACCATGTATTCACTCCACAATTCTTCTAGGTTGCATCACTCAGAAACTTCTTTTTTTTTCTTTGTAAAGAGATTTTTTTTTATTACTTTTTTTTTTGGAAAAAGCGATTGGTAAAAGTGTCACCTCTGACTGTGTCAAAGCTCTGACACTGGAGACTCCTTACAAAAAGTTTCCACAGAGAAAGCCCTACCAGATAGATTTTTTTGAATGAGTAAATCAGCAGGTTTAGATTATATGATGTGTCCAATATACAAGACCATGTGAACAAGCTGCTGCTCTGGAAACGATTCCGCCATCTTCAAGCCAGGACATTTAATATAAACCTGTGATCTGCACTACTGACAGAGATGTTGTGGTTATAGCAGGCTGATGAGTCAGCCTGTCTGTGTGAGTCAGTAGAGCTGTGTGTGGTGTGTCCATACATTCCTACATTCCTAAGAAGCACATCAGACTGATATCAAGACCCTGAGTCAGATGTTTTTTTTTTCTGAGACAGATTAGTTTACTGCTAATTCAGAACAGTTGACTATAAAGATATGCATTTTTTATAGTTAATGTTTTTTTTTAAAAAAATTTATTAAGCAATTATGAAATTTGACTTCAGCATTTTTAGCCTGAAGTTGTAAAGGAACTGAGTGGCAATAGGAACATGAAACTTCTACAGGTTGGGTGAAAATAAACTAGGCAATAGAACTTGTAGTGTCACTGGAGCACCGCCCCATGGTGCCCCACCCCATTTTGTTCGTACTGTGCGTCGGCTGGGACGACAAGGCCTCTTGAATGGCCTCCAAAAATATCCAGATCTCACTCCATGTGATTTTTTTTCCTGTGGGGCTACGAAAAAGGAGGAGGTGTACAGGACAAAACCTCGCACACTCTGGAGGCACGGATTCAGAAGATTGTGAGCAGCATCCCAAAAGAATTCCTTCAGAAGATTCTGCATTCCATCCCCGGCCGTTTGAGGAACCTGGTTGATGCCACCCGTGCCTATGTTAAAGATTTGCTTTTATTTTCCTACTGTATGTAATAAAGTACAGTACATGTACAATTTGTATAATTTCAATAAATTTATATTAGAAATGTGGACTTTATTACCAATCTTTAATGCCTACTTACTTTTCACCCACCCTGTAGTTCTAGACACAGTGTAGCAGCTGCTGTTTCTCTCTCTCTCTCTCTCTCTCTCTCTCTCTCTCTCTCTCTCTATCAGAACGTGTGTGATATGACAGTAGTGTGCATGCGCAACAGCTGTTTTTTTTCCCTCCTTTTTTTTTTTTTATAGATCTTCAGTATGGCCTCCCCCAGAGACTGCCTGTAATAATTTAGACACATCTGCCATTACAAATAGACAGGTTATATTATTTTATTATTAACCATCACCTGCCATTTGTCAAACTCTGTGCATGTATGTTATATATGTAATGCAGCAGCAGTGTGCTGTGTGAGACACGAGACGTGACTATATGCAGTGTTTGGGTTTGATAGTATTATGATGCTTAAACTATTCAGCTGGAGACTATAGATGTATATTAAAAAAAATCACACAAAATTGGAGCTTGAGTGTAGGCTGGTCAGGATCTGGAGTGGAGAGGTCATTAAAACCGTGCTGTAGAGATGAAGCGAGAGAACACGAGGGAGAGACAGAGGATAAAATGAGGCGGGGTTTTTCCCGTTCAGATGTGTTCAGATCAAACAGCCCATTAGCAGTTAGCGTGCCGCGGCAGCTGCTTGTGGATAAAGAGCAGGTCTGATCTGTCAAGAATCTGCTTTAGTGAGCCTGACACCTTCACTCGCGCACACACACACACACACACATACACACACACAAATACACATACCACACCTCGTACATGAATGCAGTGTTTGTATTTCTGTCTTTCTCTTTCTTCTAGTCATCAGCATCAAAGCTCGCTGTCTTTTATTTGTCATCAAGGTGTAGTTTCTGTGTGTGTGTTTGTGTTTGTGTGTGTGTGTGTGTGTGTGTGTGTGTGTGTGTGTGTGTGTGTGATAAGACAGTTAGGAGGGTTTCAGTTTTGCTGATTTTATTTACATCAATACCACTGTTATTTTAAAAAAGTTTACATATCACACATGTACTATATAATATTATTATTATTATTATTATTATCATTATCATCATCATTTTTAAAATGACATTCAGTTGTCCTGGTTGTTTTCTTCTTAAATATTTATTTGTTTGTTTGTTTTAGATTTTATTATGATTTGAGATAAAAGTCATTTCTTTGTTGTAATTGGCAAAAAGTTAGACAGTTAGTCATTTGAACCTTTATTATTATTGTTGTTTTTATTGTCATTATTATTAATAATTTTTAATTTTTATAAAATTATGGTTGTTTATTATTATCTCTTGTTTATCTGCTTATATATTTCTATATTGTTTATTTCCCCAAATTTTCTTGTCTATTGCATTTTCTAGTCTTTATCTATTCCCTCTTCTATCGTTGCATTGTGTTTTCAGTCTTTTATCTGCCCATTCAAAAGTTAAATCAATGCACTAATTAATATTGCATATTTTCTAAATGTTTCTAAGGTCCCAACCTCAGACACACAGAGTTGTTTCAGTCCTGAAAACCTTACATTTTCATAATTATTATTGTAGCTAATTAATATTATGTCATTAAATCTAATCCTAATCTTAGACTAAATAACTCTAAAGAAATATTCTGGTAATTTTAGTTTTCAAGAAAATCATGAAAAGATTGACGTTATCTTTTCATTTTAAGATGAAGATTTTGACACAATTTTATCACTGTGAGGATATTAAACATCGTCGTGGCGTTATGAAGATTGTGATTCTATCATGAGGACATTCAGCATCATCACATTCAGTGATTCCGAGTGCATCATTTTGAGGACATTTGGCACTATCTTACCCTTACAAACACATTTGACTCTCCCCTGTAGTTGTGAGGATGTTCGACATTACCCTGTCATTTTGAGGATGTTTGACACTATCATATCATTGTGAGACATTTGACACCATACTATCACTGTGACACATTGAAAACTATCCTATCATTCCAAGGACATTTGACACCATCCTATAATTCTGAGATATTCAAAACCATCCATTCATCGTGAGGACATTTGACACTGTCCTATCATTGGGAGATATTTGAAACCATCCTATCATTCAGAGGACATTTGACACCATCTTATGATAGTGAGGACACTGTCATTTGACACTGTCCTGTCATTTTCAGGACATTTGACACTATCAAGTGTTTGTGCCAGGGATATTTTGTCGGGATCCTGTCATTTTGGGGACATTTGACATTATCCTATACAGTGGTACCTCAGCATATGAATTTAATCCGTTACCGGAGGCGAGTTCTTGAGGCGATTTTTTTATTCTTTTTTTTTTTTTAAACACATTTTCCCATAGGAAATAATGTAAATGCAGATAATCTGTTCCAGCCACCCAAAAATATTACCAATATTATCAATTTCCAACAGTATACAGTAAGTCCCCTACTTACGAAAACATTGGAGTTAAGAATTTTCGAAGATATGAACAGTGTGTTTGTGGATATTCAATCGTGGAAGTTAAATCGTACAAAGCAGTGGCGATGAAAAAACGAAACTAAAAGTGACTTCCTTTTCTTTCTGCTACTGTCCTTGCTAATATTCTTGGGACCCATGGTGTATGTCTTCACTTAATCTTGCACGAAATCTTGTAACAAAAAATTTGCAAACTAACTTCGCTAGTCTTTGCATTGATGCAAACCGGTTTTGAACGGCTCCTGGACGGACAGGCGATGGACGGTGTTCGGTTCGTTCATTCGTTTGCCAAAAATATTTCCCGTATGCCGAGGCAAATATCTTGCCGAATGAGGCGGGGCGTTTGTATACCGAGATACCGCTGTCTTTATGAAAACATTTGACACTCTCCTGTCATTGTAGTGACATCTGATGTGATCCTGTCATCGTGAGGACATTTGACACAGTCCTATTAGTTTGAGGACTTTTTACATGATGCAGTTAACCTGAGACATTTGACATCATCCTATGATTGTGAGCTCATTAAACGCTCATGCTCAGGACATTTGACACTGTCCAGTGATTGTGAGACATTCAATACCACCCCATCATTGTAAGGACATTTGGCACTGTCCTGTCTTTGTGAGAACATGTGACACTATCCTTTATTTCGTCGACATTGAACACTGTCCTATCATTGTGAAGACACTGGTCTTTTCTGTACACATACACACACACACACACACACACACACACACACACACACAGTGCTATATTATTATTGTAGTGCTCCTTAGCAGTGATCTGACCTCCACACTTCAGGAAGTGGCTGTCACCACATTGTGTGCCAGAATTTGCTTCCTCTTTACTCATCACAGTGTGTGTGTGTGTGTGTGTGTGTGTGTGTGTGTGTGTGTGTGTGTGTATTATGTGAAAAGATTTCTGGCTTACGTTTTCACCTCAGGACAAACAGCTTTGATGTAGCATATTAAAAAAAAATTTTTTTAAAAGATTTAATTTAGGTTTCTATTTCATCCAGTGCATTTCACCTCATTTTCATATGAATATGTAGTGAATCAGAAAAATGAAGTTCTGTTCAGATGCTCTGTATCCGTATGTGTGTGTGTGCATGTTTTGGGGGGGATGGAAGAGCTGTCTGTGGTCATTAAGCAGCAGTTTGATCACTGTGTGTTGGACAGGGAGTGAACTGCAGCGTGGCACGCTGCTCTCATCTTGAAGTGGCTTAGCAGCAGTTTAAAGGCAAGTGTGCGAGTGTTTGTGCATGCATGTGCTGTGTCGGTTCGGGTGTTCCTGAGTCCCTTCCTTTGGGACTGAATTCCCTACAGAGGGAGCTGACAGACTGCAGTGGGAGACTTTTACTGTGGCACACACACACACACACACACACACACAGATGCAAACTCACACACAGGAATTAACTTACGCAACACTCATTCATAAGTCATGTTGCCATCATGGTTTGGGAATTAAAGAGTGGCTGAGGTTTTGAGGGTAATAGGATAAAAACAGGGAGAGCACGGATGAGGTCGTGAAATGTATTTGCTCACAGTTTGTAAGTGAGGATATGAGGGCAATAATTAGGAGGAGAAGCTTCACCACAGTCACTCCCAATCCGCTGAAAAGAACCCAGAACAGGTATTCGGAAATGCGGTGCAAGAGAAGGGGGGGTAAAAGTACACTTTTCTGAAATAGCGCTTGACATCATTCACACAGACTCACTCACTCACATGTTCACCTGTTCATTTAGCTCCTCACTCATTCACACTATGTTCTCTTCTTTCGTTCCACTTTGCTGCCCGACTGGCTCCATTTCCGTCTTCTACGCCGTCTCCGTCTATATTTCTTCCCCGTTATCCCGACGCACTGTTTACATTTTTGCTTGTTGCACTTTTGTAATTATGCTAATGTCTTTTCCATTTTTTGTAATCATCATTTGGTGGCCGAGTAGGCATCGTGCTCCCCCTGTTATTAACTCCGAGTGGTAATCCTTCATGCCGCTTCAGGTGTTCCTCATTTATCTTTGTTAATATTTTCTCCTGGATGCCAGCTGGGTACTACGGTGCCAGGTCTGAAATCAGCAGGCACGGAATTGTTGAAATTGATGCCCTAGATGCCCAACTTTGACCATGGGAGCGCTCTGCACGTCCCTCAATTATTTATTTATTTTCCCGTCTAGTTGCCACGACGACGTCGCCGGGCTTGAGAAAAGTGTCTCTGAGACGAGACGAGACTCCTTTGTTTTAGCCAAAGCCCCCTTCACCCCGGCTAAAAAAGCTCCTTAACTACAGTACGTACCCCGAAGGGAGGGAAGGGGGCCAGTGACTTTATTTAAGACAAGGCCTCTTTTGTTTTAACATGTGAAAGATGGGGGCGGGTTTGGGAGCTACTGTGGCCCTTAATTGGCCCATTTAATGGTGTTTTGCATGTGAATGGTGGCCTAGCGGAGCATCACTAAAGTCTGTTGTGTCTAAGTCAGTGATTGGAATTTAGATTAGACCAAACACTTATCGCTTCTCGATCAACTCTACTAATTAACACCCGGTAACAGGCGAGTTAACTCTACAAACTTTTTTTTTCTTCTTCTTTTTTTGGAAAAGGGGGAGTCATCACACACTCTCACTCACACACGTTGTCCTCTTTCTCTCTCTCTTTCGAACTTACGTTCAGCATGGAGAGATACACTTCTTTCTTATTATCCGAGACGAAAAATTCTTTCGTAGTGAGTGGAGAAGGAGGTCAAAGCATAGAATGACTTTAACAGGGAGATTAATGAGAGGATGTGCTTGCTCAGGGTAAGTGTGTGCCTTTTTAGCATCTGACACACAAACTCCAGTGTAAATGTAAAAAATAAATAAGCGTAGACATATTAGATATACTTTTTATTTTATTTTGTAGTCCAGAATGTTTACTCTATGTTAATATTCGTTTTGGATTTTGTTGAGATCAGTAAAATACGTTATTCTTTATTTTGAAAACCACATGGTGGTGTGATATGACAGATTACAAGTACCGGTAATTGAACATTACACGGAATTATCTCATCATGATTGTGTTGTAATATGGAGTTGAGTGATATAATTGGTCGCGTTGGTGGGTCTGTGGCTTTCTGTGTGTGTGTGTGTGTGTGTGTGTGTGTGTGTGTGTGTGTGTGTGTGTGTGTGTGTGAAGTTTAGTACTTCTTCTTCCTCATCATTTTCCTCAGGATTTTCTGGAGTCCTCAGATTGCCCCTAGTTTTAAATGAATATGTGCGAGTCTGACCCATGGTAGACTTTGGATCCATTACAACCCTGAGGATTCATTTATAAATAATATGGATGTGTAATAAGGGATTCATTCAGATTTTTATTCAGCATGTGTGTAATTCTCAAGCGGCCTTTCTATTTTTGTATACGTTTGTTTAAAAATACTATGAGGACTCTCCATGTCTCTCATGGTGTATGATTTGTAAAACCCTATATAGGGTTTTCTAAGATTTCCTATTTTGAACAACTTTAAGCTTTATACATGTACAGTGACTTTTTTTTTTAATTATTCCTGAGATTTATTATTATTATTATTATTGAGGTTTTTATATACATGATATTTAATATACAAAGACATGTGTCATATGACACGATTGTCAGTTATGTAAAATGATAAATGTGTGTGAGTCAAATAATAGTTGTATAGTAGTTTTATTTTTATATCCTGCCATTAAATATTTCTCTTATATTTAAAAAGAAAATTTGGTTGAGTAAATAATTTCTAGGGTTGTATTAAAATCTTGCTATTAATAAAATGCCACTCTTGTGTGTGTGTGTGTGTGTGTGTGTGTGTGTGTGTGTGTGTTCGTGCTGCAGCAGGGCATCATGGGAGGCGAGATGGGAATGGTGAGTCCCGGGACGGTTTCCCCCACTAAACCAAGCTCTCAGTATTATCAGCACTACAGCAGCAACCAACGGCGAAGACCACTTCACAGCGACTCTATGGGTAACGTCATCATCATCATCATCATCACCACCACCACTGTTCTGTCATCTTTATCACACCATCAGTTATGTCCCTGTCCTCATTATTATCGACACAATTATTAGCATAAACATCACTACTAAATAATTTTTACGAGGCCTCATCATCACTTTATTATTATTATTATTATTATTATTATTATTATTATTATCATCCTCATCTTGCATCTCTCTACGTAATACATTAATTTCACAGTTGCTCATGGAATCATCCTTCAGACGTTAGATGTATTACATACAGATGAGTGACAAATTAAAGTAAAACACTATGTAAAGCGTTTTAGTGACGTGTTGTCGATGAGCCTTCAGAGCAGCTTTAATGCCACAGTCTCTACACCTGACTGAAGAAGATACTTCCGGAAGATTTTGACTCAAACTAATGTGTCCTGATGATGATTGTAGCATCTGTCCGAAACTCATCGCTCCGAAAAAAACTCTCATACGTGTTCAGCTGAGTTGAGTTGCTGCTGAATGTAAAAAACCAGCGCATGTGACGTACTTCATTCTTGTCTCCTGGGGTTAGGGGTGGAGTCAACCTGGAGGAGGCCACGCCCATCAGGACAGTCAGTGAAACTGTGTGTCGATCTAAAGAGACCCAAACTGATGGAGGCTTTTCCTTTAATTTGTCACGTATCTGCACTTGTATTGTAATGTGTGTATTTTTTTAAATGAAACAAATATTATTAGTAGTAGTAGTAGTAGTAGATGAACTTAACTGTTTTACTCACTTTAATAACATGAACGCCTCGTAGATTTAACTGATTAGACAATTGTGCCATGATCAGTGTCCCAGTGTTTGCCATCTAACCTTCCACAAAGCATAATTATGTATATTTTTAATTAATAGTGCTTTAGAAATCAGGCTTCCAGGTTCGAGCCCTTCTTTTGCACTTCTTTTCATATCTCATGAAAGTCTCACCTTTTCATGAACACATATACACACACACACACACACACACACACACACACACACACACACACACACACACACACACAGAGTTTCTTCACCCCCTCCTCAAAACAACAACAACAAAAACATACTTACTGTAATTTCAGGTTGTTTAGCCAGGCTTTGGATTTTATTACTTTTTTGGCATCTTACGGAATCATATCATGTGTCACACTGTTAATATGTTAATGTGCTTTTTTTGTGAAACATGTTACTGACATCATCATTCGAAAAAACAAATCTTCTGATTTTTCAGAGGTCCAGACAAAGAAAGTACGCAAAGTCCCACCAGGCCTGCCCTCCTCGGTAAGTGGCGGCTCTCATTCCTCCTGTCCTTTCAGTCAAATTACATTTTTACCGCCACACAGATGAGTCTGCAGGTGCAGCCAGTCTCCTGTTGATGTAAATGCACGACAGTTACTCTACGATTTCGCATCAGAATTGTCAAGATGTGTAGAATAAGTCAGAGTTTCCGTTCAAGAGTTTCGAATGTTGTGACGTCGCGACTCGGATCTCTGATGTCGCTCCGCGTGTTGCTCATGCGCGAGTCCCGTAAGCGGCAGTGTGGGTCTGTTTTTCGTGTGTGAACACAGCACGGCGATGTGCATATTTGTGCGTGCTCTTCATTTGCTTGACAACGCTGTTGTTGCAGTGTGTGTTTGTGTGCGTGCTTGTTTTTTTGTGTATTCAAGCAGATTTTTTTTTTTGTTTGAGTTTTTTGTTTGTGGAACAGATGGCCATCGCTGTTTTTTTTTCTCTGTAATTTGTATTGTGAATTTTAATATGTATTGACACTTTTATTCCCTCCACTAAACATTTGAATCTAATGTTGAGTGATATAATTAATATTAAACAAAGTATTGAGTAAATCCCTTTTTTTTTTTTTTTTTAATTAAAATTAATTGACATAAGGCTTTTTTATTAAGAGAGAATTCACTCTTGGTTTTGAGGTTTTTATTTTCTTCTTCTGTTTTTTTTTTTTTTTTTTTTAAAGTTAATTTAATAGTAGTTTTTCCACACACGTTACTATTTATCGTCCTGAAATGCCCCCAGAGGTGAAATCTCAAAAGTAAACTCCATTACAGTATGGCAAACCGTTTAGGAAGTTAATTTACCCACTTGACAGTTATGCAGTCGCAGGAATAATGCAGCAATCAAAAGAATATTAGTTCGCATTAGTGTGGTAAGTGCAGTCTGTCCTTGCATGTAATCTTAATTTCCCTCTTTTTATTTGGTTTATCGGGTCTAAGGCTGCCAAAGTCTGTGATAGAGTTTACATTCTGTGCTATATTTGATGTAAATGATAAAGAAAGTGATAATTTGCTGTACAACCTTTACTCTATAACTTTCTGTCTGCTCTCGCCTCTCTCTGTCTGTGTGTGTGTGTGTGTGTATATATATATATATATATATATATATATATATATATATGAATGATGCTGCTGTATAGAAATGATTGTGTACACTAATAGTATTCCAGATGATCTCAGTCATTCCTGAGACGTTAAAGCATCTCTTGAGTTCGTCCTCGAGGAGCTTTATTCTTCACCCGGCTCTCCTCGTTCTCTCTCCTCCGAGTGCATATCAGAGTTTGTTTAAAGTCGACAGCGTTAATTAAATTAAGTTAGGTCTAGCAGAAGGCACAGTCGGGACTTATTCTCTCGTGTGTGCTTTAATTCCTGTTCCCTGAGCTGCTCTGCCCCCTTCAGTGTGTTTAGGACATTGCAGACTGCTTTCTGGTTTTTGTCCTTTTTTTTCTTTTTTCTTTTTCTTTTAACTGGTAGCACCGGAGCGCAGATCTAAAGGTTCCTGTGTTAGAGAGCGGAAATTTGTTTGGGCCCCCGGGTCAAGCCGTAAACCCTGAATTTTTCTGCCGTGTGCTTCGGCTGGATTCATTTGAAATGCACGTCACAGTGAGTCTGCTAGATGGAAAAAATTAAACCCTATAGCATTAGATCAGGAAGTTAGAGTCAGTCAGGATATTGTATAATGGCTTATATAGGTTTTTCATCGCGTTGTCCTCTTCATCGTCATCTGTAAAACACAAAAACTCTTTTGTCTTACAGGGAGCAAATGTCATTTAATTCAGTAAAGTGTTTTAATCGAGGCTAGTCGAGGTTTATAAGAGTTAATTCGGCTTTACTGCCGTGCCGCCGAGCTCTTGCCATACAGTACTTATATGACATTTCCAGACACTAGAGCTGCTCCTAGTCCTCTCTGTTTCACATCTACATTGTAAAAACGTAATTGCTGGTTGCTCCAGCTGGCCTCCTAGACTGCTCTGTCAGCCTGGGCAGAAAGGTACAGCATGCTGGGAAACATGAGTAACATAAGTAATGCAAAAAAAATTTAAAATCTGACTCCCATAACACTGGTGTGAATCTGAGACTCGCCATTTGCACTTCTTATAGAGACCGTGGAGGAAGAGAAACAGAGCGAGGTGAGAGAGGGAAAGAGATGTGTCTCCATGGTGATGCGACTGATTGACAGGCTCTTGAGCGGGTGGCAGTGAGGTGTTGGCCAAGGCCCAAAACTTGAGGGGGGAAAAATAAAATGGCCGCCGCAACACCAGCTGTCACCATCAGCGTTGTCTTAGGAGCCAGAGAGTGGGAATCGTATGGATGGTGTGTGTATGTGTGTGTTATATTTTCCCAGGCAAGAACATAAAGACATTTACCTTGGGTAGTCAAAGATTTTTTTTTTTTCCCACAAGAAGAATGTAGTAAATTTTCATTCGGATGTTCATGAAAACATTGTGTCGGAGAGATCAGAAAACGTCAATCTTAACAAATCTGTGCTCTTATTTATTTAAAAAGGTGTGTGTGTGTGTGTGTGTGTGTGTGTGTGTGTGTGCGCGCATGTGCATTGAAAGAAAAAAAATGAAGAGTCCAAACTTCTGTGTGAGCCGAAGCAGAATGTACCATTAGATGACTTCATACATTTTTTCATCTCTTTCCTAAATTAATAAAAAAAAAAAGAGGGGGGAAATAACAGAAACAGCTGTGTGTCCATTTCCTTGAAGATACAGCCGCGCCACTGGGGGAGGAAAAATAAATATCGTCTCTGTGTGACATCAAGACTAAAAAACACTTCATACATAAGACTTGATATTCGTGCTAATAATTACCGTGTTTGTGCTCAGGTGAAATAGGATGAATAAATAGCAGCATAGTGTAGAAGGGGGAAAAAATGTTAAAAAAAAAAAAAAGTAAACCTGAAGAGTGAACAGAGAAATTATTGTATATTGTTTTTAATGTGTGTGTGTGTGTGTGTGTGTGTGTGTGTGTGAGAGAGAGAGAGAGAGAGATAGAGAGCAGACGTTCTCTGACCGCGGGCATGTCGGGTCACTGGCACCAGACCAAAATTTCCCGGTCAGGAAAATGTCTGCTCTCCATACGCATCTTTAAAAAAAAAAAAAAAAAAGGCACACGCATAAGAGAGAGAGAGAGAGAGAGAGAGAGGCTTATATCCATCGCTCTCGCATTTTTACACCTAAAAGAGTGGAAGCGATGCACTTCTTTCTGCCTCGCTGTCAAACACACAATCATATCTGAGACAAGTACTGCTAATCAATGCTAATCCCTTCAAATGCTAGAGAAGTGGAATACATTATCAGGAAGGAAGAGAGGACGAATGCTGTTTCAGCTTGGATGCGTGTGTGTGTGTGTGTAATTCTGTAGGTCAAATTTAGTATATTTGGATGTAAAACAGAGCATTAAGGTAGTAATCTAAAGATGATGAAAATACTTTAAAAACAATTTACACTTGTGAAGTATATAATATAATATATAATGTAAATGTAGTATATACAGTAGGTACTATAATGTATTAACTGATAAATGTAATGAGTAAATAATACCTTTTTGCCTTCGTTGTTACAGACTGAAGCTTACTATGTAAATATTTGTGTGTCAACTTTAAGTCAATATGTTGAAGGAAAACATTCCAAGACGAAAATCATTACTAAAATGTATAGCACAACTAAACAATGATAAAATGTATACAATTTTATTTACTTTATGGCCTCAAAAGCACATTTCTCCGATAGTCTGATTACAGTGAATGAATTGGTGACCGATAATATCGAAACTTCTCTCAAAGTGCCTGTTAGCTTCCCTCACACTATGTCCAGCTTCCTCTGATTTTGTGCAGGTTTTGCGCTCGAGTTGTCCTCTGACCATCGAGGGTCGTCACCGCGCTCATCGTGCTCATCATGCTCAAACGCACCGGCAGCCATTTTGTGAGAGCCCCACTAATCAAATTAGCGCCATCCTGTTTGTTTACACGCACATTTTACAAAGGGAACTTTTGTTCGGCTGCAGCTGCAGATAACAGAGCCGTCCTGAATATTTTGGCCAAAAGGATGAAAAAAAAAAAAAAAGGAAAAAAAGAGAGAGAGACGTAGCCATGCAGTGATGAATTCCTCATGCTGTGTGTGACAGCAGCATTACGTGTTCCACGACTGTTCAGTGTTTCTGTTTGGAAAAGTCATTCCGTAGGAATGCATTATATGAAGGCACTATAATAGAGAACTGTAATGAAAGTCTTAGTTTTTTATATTCTGTGTTATGTTTGATGCACACTTTCTAAATACAAATGATTATGGAAAAGTATGCAGAGTTATATACTGAGGATAAAGTTTAGGATTTCTAAACTATTTGTAGTTGTATTACTGCAGCCTTTCATTTCCTGATGATGCTCTGAAGAATTCGCTTCACTTGCTCAGGTGTACGTGGAGACAGAGTTACAGTCACACACCCAGCTACTTCAGATCAAACCGAGTGTCCGTTAGAGCACTTCCTGATTCCAGTCATCATTGCAGAACAGTGTGTACAGACATAGAAACGCAGCGTTATAACACCAGTCAGGAAGAAAAAGTTATTCCACATAAAAACTCAAGGCATTTTTGAATTGTTCATCTAATTATTTTTGGAAGACAGGCGGTTGTGCATGTTTTATCCAGATGTGAGTTTCATCTGAATGATTAGAGTAGGTCTAGGGGAAATCAGTAAGCGAGACTGTAGTGTAACTGTGATAGAGATGTAGAGATTGAGAAGAAATGGTCTTAAGGACATAAAGCTAATAAGGAAATGTGGACAAATGCCTTTAAAAGCTGGCTATGAGTTTTTTTCACTGGTACTGATAGACTTTTATTCTGTATACTGGATTAAATAACACTATATATATTCTTTTGTGCTAATTAATGCTAATTGTTTCTCATTATTAGTATAATAAAACTAATAATAATAATAATTTATTATATAATTAATATTAATTGTTTTATAATAATAATAATAATAATAATGATAATTATTATTATTATTATTTTAAACCCTGCAATTAGTATTACTAAAAAACTTTTTTTAATTTAATGATTTATTTCAATATTACACCATTGTTATATTGTAAAAAATATTGTATTTTAATACAGTAATATTATTGGTATTATAAATATACATTATTGCTGTTCTTGTAAGCACAAAACAAAACAGTTCATTTTTAAGGCAACAAAATTGTTATTCAAAAATATTAACATAAATAACAGCCAATCTTTTTTCTAATATTATTATTATTATTATTTCATTATTATTATTTTTTAAAAATGTGCTGAATTTGGTGCGAGAGAATGAAAGCGTTTTGTGAGGTAGAGAAGAGCAGACACTGGTCAGGGTCAGTTCTCTAGTGACTGAGAGTCATCGGCAGAAAGAAGTCATACAAGAGAGAAAGAAGAGAGAGAGAGAGAGAGAGAGAAATGGCAGATGAACAATAAAAGTTGGCAAAGAGCGAAGTGACGGTCATCAGTCGAGTTTCAATTTCGACACATTTTATTGGCACGTCGAAGGTTTGTATTGTCCAAGCTTCGAGTTCTAACTCTGAGAATATTAGATAATAATAATAAAGGAGAATATTGTTATCGGTTCTATTAAATAATCATACCAGTGCGTTGTTCGTGCCACACTGAGATTTATTCCCCCCACATCAAAGAAGCATCTCCCACAAGCCCTGATTTAGGGGGAGCGCTCGGGCTGCAGCGCCGTCCAACACTGCAGGGAAAGTTCACCTCACGCCAAAAGAGGAGGAGAGAGGCAGCGCGCGCGAGAGAGAGGGGGCTGGACAGAGAGAGAAAGAGGATGAGAATGAAGGATGGAGAGAGAAATAGAAAGGATGGGAAAGAGGTTTTGGCGTGACTCGATTCTTTCGCTTACTGGGACAAATTACGAAACGGTTCCTTAATGCGAGAAAGAGAGACAGCCAAAAACAAAAACAGGGAGAGAGAGAGAGAGAGACATCTTTTAGCTATAAAACACACGGGTCAATTGCCCACCCAGGTAGCCTTCCCTCTGCCCCTTTGTGTGTGTGTGTGTGTGTGTGTGTGTGTGTGTGTGTGTGTGCGTGTGTGTG
>JAQMYG010000011.1:20167364-20174864 GCA_030014215.1 Clariallabes teugelsi
TCCAGGCGCTCATTAAAGCTGGAGATTTTAATGAGTGTAGAAGTTGAAGCAGAAAACACTATTCATGATTATCCTATTTTTTATTTTTTTTGAAGTTGATGATCTGCCTCCTATACATTTGCTTTGTTTTGTATATTAGATAGAACGGATATGTGTTCCTGAAAATGGTACAGCAACGAATAAGAAGTTATTATCCAAAGAGGAAACGTAATATGTTAAGTAATGACTATAATGGAAAAAAAAATGTTGTAATAAAAACAAATCTAATAGTGTAATGAAATTAAAGGAGGTATTATACCAAGAGAGTAGAAGCGCGTAGAAATGTTAAAGAGACGCAGTGAAATGTTTACAGAGTGAAGTTATGAGCTGAAGGAGCTCGGGCAAATTGAGCGTACAGCCCAGATCCCAGAGGTATTATGTGTTTTTTTTTTTTTTTTTTTTCCTCCTGTCCTCTCACACACGTGTGAGCTGTAATGTGATGTACAGGAGCAGCTGCATGCGTGTGTGTGTGTGTTAGTGTGTTCTTGTATGTATGTGTGTGTGTAAGTTCCCATGCCAGAGCTTCAGCAAAACCCAGACAAGCAAGACGTGACTTTCAATAAAGTGCCGAACTCCACAGCTCCCCTCAGTGTCTCTCTTTTCTCTTTCCGCTTCATCCTTACATCTTCTCTCTCTCTTTCTCTCTTTCTCTGACTTGCGCTTCTCATCGTGCTTCTCTCTCTCTTTTTTTTTTTTTCTTCCTCTGCTTTGTCAGTCCATCCTTCCACGCTCCAGCTCTAAATGTTGGCTGTGACACACTCGTCCTCGATTATGGCCCTGAAAGAGACTCTTTGTTAAAGTAAATCCTATTGAAACAGTGCACACGCGCGCACACACACACACACACACACACACACAGACACACTTCTCTTCCATCCACAAATTATATCGCAAGAGTGTATGATAAAGAAGACATATATTCATGCTCAAATGACATGATTGTAATATGAAGAAAGGCAAAATATTGTTTTGATCATGTTTGTTAAGAAATAATACCAAGAAAGAATGATTTAAATGTATTTATTTATTGAGTTTAGTTTAAAGCTCTATACATGTATTGCTGGATAGCGCTTTTCACGTATATGTATAATTTCTTTTCTGAATATTTCCGATGCTTTAAGACATTTTTCCTGTTTTTTTTAAACTCAGGTTTTCTTTTTTCTTTTTTTTTTTTTTTTTGCAGCTCTATGTATGTGTGCAGAACATTTTTAATTGATCCCCCATGATCTGAACTAAACTAGATATCACTGGATTAATGAGCTAAAGCAGGTCGTTCATAATCGTCATTAAAATACAAAACTGTAATTGTCCTTCATTTGACATCACAGTGTAAAGCAGATCATAATTATAAAGATGCTTATTCTACTCTAGCAGTGATTCTCAGACTGGGGTGTGTGATATAATCATTTTATTGAACACGGTTACATAATGAGCCATAATGTGAAAAATTTGAAATGGTTTCTAGCGTTTTCAGAAGTTTTGTTGGTGGGGGGGGGTAATGGCATATTTTCGCCGTTTCTACTGTCTTAGCCGTTGCGCAACATAGACAGGACGCTAGAGAGCTCTTTTTCCACTTTTTCCCGCACAAATACAACCCACGCATCCCGCTGCTGATCGATCACTAATTCAGCTAAACACAAGGTCTGTTTTTCCCCATACGCAGTCCAGTTCCAATGGGGAAGAAGAAGGGAAAAAAACATGAAAGTAATCACGTCTTTGATCTCGCCCCGTTTTATTATTACAATCTGCCCCGAATAACTTGCCTCTGATTGGCCCGTCCTGTATTGGACTTCTATCCATATGTTCATCATTACGCCTCGTAACTCGTGTAATAAGGAAGCTCGAGTCTGAGGCCCAAGGCCTGCATCCTAATCCCAATTAACTTTATATGGGGCCGTGTGTTGGTGTGTGGGTGTGTGTGCGTGTGGGTGTTTTTTTCCTCTCTCTCTCTCTCTCTCTCTTGAAGTTTTTGATGTCGGTGTGATTAGTGTAATTTCGGCGTCTAAATGACGTCCATTAAAACCTGAAACAACACTGACAGAGAAGATGAAGTGTGTTCATGTGTGTGTCTCTTATATCGATGCACGTGATTGATTGTGTTATATATCATCCTGTTTACTTGAGCAGGGATATGTACTGTAACGAGGAACAGAAATACTGTGTACCTTGAGTGTATCGTGTACTAGAGAGGTTGAGAATGTTTCAAAGCCTGGTCTACTGATTAACACTTTCATTTTGATATGGTTGTCACACACACACACACACACACACACACACACACACACACAAACACAATTTCCTGTTCAGATTTGAACTGACACAGTGGGATTGTTGAACCTGTTCGTGAGAGAGTGTGTGTGTGTGTGTGTGTGTGTGTGTGTGCGCGCATGAGTTTCTGCCTCTTGAGACTTAATCTTAGCACAGACGCTAAGAGGGATATGACGGTATTTTTCCTGACTTCAGGCTCAGTCTTATAAGCCCCGTCCCATTTCTTACTCTTGTTCCTTCCTTTTATTCGTTCGTTATGTTCTCTGTTGACATACTGTAAATAGATTGACACTGAAATGTTACATTATTATTATTATTATTATTATTATTATTATTATTATTATCTTAGCTGCACAGTCTCCTACACATTTAGACTCCATAATGTTTCATATACTTTTTTTGTCCTTGATATTTATTTTATGGCTACTGCATTATTTCTAAGGAATGTCTCCAACAGGGGGAAAAAAAATGAATAAATCAATGCTACAAAATTTTCAGGAAAGAAGGCCAAATAATGTATCATACAGACAAAAACCAGAATTCAGAAAAAGTTTGCCAAACCAGAAGCAGCTGCGAGAGTCAGAGTCTCTAGAAGAGCTGTATCAGATTCTTTAAAAAAAAAAAAAGAAAGAAAGAAAATGCTGATCATTTTTCCTGATCGTTTTTATAAAGTGAAAGGATGTCACAGCATATGTGGGTCCATTACTCTTTACTGTGTTTTTTATTTTCATTTTCTTGCTGTGTAGCATTCAGGTCACGCAAGAATTGAGTATTTTATCATAGTTTTGAAGCAAAGTGTTAAATACGGGCGAGTAGTTAGCTATTAAATACTTTACACAACGTTATAATTACAGGTGCACAGTTTATCATGAAAATGTGATCTGAGTAACACCGACACATCAGCGTAAAACTATTTTTGTCACCAAACATCGATCGAAGGTGTGTAAGCATGCAGCATGATGATGTGCTGCACACACTCTGTTTTTTAAAGTAATCCAGAGGATTCAATTGGATTCACCACAGTTAACCCCGCCTCTTAGTAACGGGTTTGTTTAAACCCCGCCCACTTTGTACAGGAGATTTGCGCCGGCCCAGACGTAGGCACCGAGCTCGTTGTATTATTTTTTTGTGTGTGTGTAATTATATTCTGATTACGAAAGAATTCACCAGACTACGTTTAAATGCAATGCAGTTTTTTAAATATATATTTAAAAATCTTAACAGTCTGTGTGCTTTTTATAATGTATAATAAAATAGAGTATTTATAGGAGTATGTTTTGAGCATGTTTGACATGCTTAGGTTTTGTGCTTTTGTAGCGTGTGTGTGTGTGTGTGTGTGTGTGTGTAGCATTCCTCGGTAAGCATTTTTCTTGCTTCAGGATGCGCGTGCCCACAGAGTTTCTCTACCTTTATGAACACACTGGCGATGGTGCAAGTGCGAGTTGTAAGAGTGGCACATCGCTCTAAAAACAGCACAAACAACACAGGCGCTAACAACAGCTACACAAAGACTGTGGTAACAGAGTTGCGTTAGCCTGCCAAGAGAGAACGTGTGTGTGTGCGTGTGTGTGTGTGTGTGGGATGCAGATGCGTAACGATGGCACATGCTTTTGCAGATGGCCATGAGATGGTTTGGGGGAGTAGAGGGTTATGGAAGTGAGAGAAACAAGGAAGTGGGGTTTTTTTTCCCCTCAAAGATTGTGTGTGTGTGTGTGTGTGTGTGTGAAGAATGTTTCTCTAAAACTTTGAGATCTCTCTTAATTACTCCCATCAATTGATTATTTATGGAGGCAATTAATGGACTGTCAGAGAGCCAGTTGGCGCCTCACCAGCTCCGCAACAACTACGCAGGTTCTTCGCGTTCCAAAACCCAGAGACACACACACACACACACACACAAACACAAACACATACACACACACAGATACACACACTCATCTTTCCATGGTTGTCTTCCCTTTTTTTCTCGTTCTTTCTCTTCTGTTCATATCTTTAGTAGTCACCACGAGTAGCCGTGTTTGTCTGAGAAAGATTTCATATAGATAAACAGCCGGAGAAAGCGAAAGAGAGAAGAGCGAGCTCGAGTCGTTCCTCTCCTCCTCTTTACCGCGCTCTCTGTTCCCTCTATCTCTCTCTCTCTCCCAAGGTAGCACTTCCAAAGGTCTGTCTGCAGCCCTGCTTAAACCATTCCAGATTTCCTCTCATCTCCGCTGCTAATCCTCTGAAAATTGATTTGGCTCCGTGTTCCGCACAGTGCACCATCTGACCGTGTTTCAGGCTACACCCGAGTCACTGCACCACCACCACCACCACCACTACCACCGTTCTGGGTTGTACTATAGGTTGGTGGCTGCCTGCTACCCAGAATGCTTTGCAGTATGTTAAAGACCACAGGTGTGGTGTGTATGAGTATGGCTGGTCTTTCTCGTGTGAATGGAAACGTGACCCGTTACAATATTACTACAATAATAAGAATATATGAGTATTTAATATAATACAGCATGTCCTATGACTAATAATAATACTGTGGACAGCGAAACCTTTCCCAGTGTAGTAATCACTTGGGCGCGTCTCAAACTCTGCTGCCGGTGAGATGTTTATGACAGAGTGTTTATGCGACCGTTCAGCTACAGAGCGACGAACAAACAGCACACTGGTACTGAAACCTCCCTCGTTCTCTTCCCTAGAGGTTTCACAGCGCAGTGAATCAGGTGCCAGGCACTATTTTGGACGCCGCACGAGTCGCTGACGTGACGCGACTCTGCGTCATCCGCCTGCCGCGCGCTAAGTCACGTCCCAGCCAATGGCGTAACAGTCGTTCGGTCACGTGACCGGCTCGTCAGCGACGGCGTTTCGACCAATCGGATTACAGTGTACCCATCTGCCCCATGAAAAGCTCCCTTAGTATATCACCATAGAGATGGGTTTGGATGGCAGCCATCTTGCCGCCTATTTCTCTCTGTGTATTTCCTGTGGGTCAAGAGCATGCTTCTCTCTCTCTCTCTCTCACACACACACACACAGCAGCCTATTTATCCATTAGCAAAACTGTACACTCTTGTGTTTGTGCATTTTAATTTTAATTTTTTTTTGCAAAGGTGTATTGGCAGCTTAAACACACACAATGACTTTACCTGTCATTTTATTTTCTGTAATTAATTAGCACTCAAAGATTTAATTATTAATAATATTTTCTTTTTTTTTTTTAATCCGAAATGAGACGTAACCTGTTTCTTAAAGCTACACCTACCATTATACAGGTGTATGAGCGAACGGGTCCGTCGTATACGCACATGTCGGCGTCTTATTACTTTACAGGTTTACAGATATAATATATTGTAATGCAGAACTCATGTGATGTTATACAGAACGTTGACCAACTGTCTATGTGTGTGTGTGTTAGTGAGACAGAGCGAATTGTAAGTGACTCTGGCAGCCTCACACATATGGCAGTAATTAGATTAAACTCAAAAAAGGAAAACACAATGAACACTTGCCAAAATCTCACTACCTGAAAGGCAGAAGGTAAATAATAAAGGAGGAAGCGAAGTGAAGATCTGTCACCTGTGGAAATATAGGAATAATACCTGCGTTTTCATTTTCTAATTACCGCCTCCCTCCTAATAGAGTGATTTTTATTTTCTGTCCTTCTGCCTTCTGCTAACTCCTGCGAATATTATACACCGTCTGATCTGACAGCATGGAGAATTGCCTCCGTAAATCAGTCCACCAAACAGGAATTTTTCCCTCCTTCTGCTTTTTTTTTTTTTCCCCCTTCCTCACCTGGGTTATTTTTAGCCGTGTCTTTTATGTTATTTCTGAGTATTATTGTAAATAAATGCAGTTTGAAAGAAAATAATAATAATAATAAAAAGCTTAAATCCATCTTCAACTCCATAAAAAAAAAAAAAAAAACTGAAGACTGAAATACCAGTAGTGATAAGAAGGTGCAGATGGAAGTCAAGGTGGAATCTGATATTAATATGTGGCTGAGAATGTGAGGACATTAAAAAAAAAAAAAAACATAGAGATCTGTAAGAATATGGAGAATTGTATTCATTTGCTTTTATGTTATGTAACTTGTAAGTAACGTATATGAATTCCATCCTAAGCAAAGAGATGAACATGCAGGGGTTAATGCGACTCATTTAACGGACCAGTAATAGTTCTGAATCAGTTCAACCGTCCAGTCAGTAGAAGAGAACGTCTACCTACTGAGCTTCCTCTCAACACGCTGAGATGGAGGTGAACATCTCAGGAACGCGGAAGATGAGTAGCAGTGGTGAGTCACAAGAGGAGCAGAGTGGCGACTGCTACTGTTGAGCCGTTCAGCAACGCTCAGTAATATACTGTAGTGTCTGAAGAGTTCACATCACCAAGTTAGAAGAATGCAAATGTTAAATGTATTGTAGGATATGAGCATGGTGGAGCATGGTGGAGTATGGTGACATGATGTAAGGAAGAAGACAGGAGGTGAAGATGGGGATGGACATGAGGATGGAGACTAAAGGTGAAGATGGAAGTGGATGTGAGGACAGACTGGAGGTGAAGATGGAGATGGTTATAAGGATGGAGGCAGGAGATAAAACGAGAGCTGTATATAAGGATGGAGACAGGATTTGAAGTTGTAGATGGACATGAGGAAGGAGACTGAAGGTGAAGATGGACGCGATGACCGAGACTGGAGGTAAAGATGGATAGAAATATGAGTCTGGAAACAGGAAGTAAAGGTGGTGATGGATGTCAGGACAGAGACTGGGGGTGATGATGGAGGTGGAGGTGGGACTGCTCTCCTGTGGCTCGAGGCTGAGCTCTAACCCGTTATTGTGAGCACAACTGAGAGGTCATTATGAATGCATTAATACACACAGTGGGGTTTAATGCAGAGAGGGACGCACAGACGCTCTCTCTCTCTCTCTCTCTCTCTCTCGTATTGAAATGAGTGTGGAGGAAAATTGAATGTGTTCTTTCAGAGGGTATGGCATTTATACTCTGGCTATCTCTCTCTCCCTCTCTCTCACACACACACACACACACACACATATATATATATATAGAAAAAAGAGAGAGAGGGACTAGGAAGTGACTTTACTGCTAAAGTCGTGTGTGTGTGTGTGTGTGTGGGTGTGTGGGTGTGTGTGTGTGTGTGTCCTGTAACAATGTCAAAAACATATTCCTGCAGGTTCCACTAGG
>JAQMYG010000011.1:20195408-20210132 GCA_030014215.1 Clariallabes teugelsi
GTGTGTGTTTGTGTGTGTGTGTGTGTGTGTGTGTGTGTGTGTGTGTGTGTGTGTGTGTGTGTGTGTGTGTGTGTGAATTGAACACACCTGGTTTGAGAGCCCTGACAGGAAGCAGTGAGCATGAGTCAGTATGTTCAGTTATGGCACAATCAAGCTAAGTGTGTGTGTGTGTGTGTGTGTGTGTGTGTGTGTCCTCCCTTTATGTTTTCCATTCCAACCCACACCAACACACTTCCGAACCTTTATCAGTCTGCTCTTAATTTATCTAATCATTAAATACAGAAACACCAGAACATCAGGAGATTAATTTAATTTTTATTGTAAAGTTTTTTTTAATACATACAGTCTAAGCTCAGTTAGTTATTGCAGTGATGATGTAGCAAAAGAAAAAGCTTCTACATCTGTTTAATGCAGCGCAGAATTACAATTATTCACTCAAACTGCCGTCTCAGTGTGTGTGTGTGTGTGTGTGTGTGTGTGTGTGTGTGTGTGTATATATATATATATGGGACAGAAAGATAGATGAAAAAGGACCTACCTGTATTTAAAACTAAATGTTTATAATAACAATATTTAATGACACTTCAGCAGTCATGCCGATAGGACGTGATACAAAATCGAACTGCATTCATTAAAAACAGGATTGAGAGAAAGGAATATTCTGGCAAGCAGCAAAAATAATTTTTCTCACATTCCTTTTCTTAAAGCTTGCTTTCTCCCATCCTCACCTCTTTTTTTATTTTTATTTTTTCACTTTCTCTCTATCTGCATACTTAGCTCTTTTTCTGCCCCTCTGTCATGCGCTCTCTCTCTCTCTCTCTCTCTCTCTCTCCCTCTCTCTCTCTCTCTCTCTCTCTCTCTCTAAAGAAACAGCTGTTTCATGTTTCTCTGCATGGTTGGAGACCCTGAGGTCATCAGCCAGCAGGTGCTCAAATGATGGAGAGATGGCGAAAGAGGAGTGTGTGTGTGGGGGGGGGGGTCGGGGGTGAAAGATTTATGTTTTCCTTTCGGTTTAAGGAGAAGGAATGCTATAGCGCGCACAAACACACACGCATGCACACACGCTGCATTGCAAGTCTACAGTGTAATGTAGAATTCTTCTGTACAGACGACTCTAGCTTTAGATTTGACTTGATGTCTCTCTCACATGCCTGTGTGTAAAGCCTGAGTAATGGCTTTAGGAAACTCTTACCAATACACACACACACACACACACACACACAAGCGTGTTATTGGCATGACCAGGGATGTAGCGCAGTAGATTTCTCCTCACACGCTACCACGATGAATTATAAGGCGCGAAACCGACACACAAGTTCACACACACAGCTAGTGCACTGTAGCTGCTACTGTAGGTGATGTATCGTGTGCTAATCTTTAAATAGTCTTTGAGCTGATCTGTAATAGAGAGAAAAGCTTTTTGTTGTAAGCAGGTTAAACAGCTGGTCGTAATTCCTAATCACTTATTACGATTGTCCTTTTTTTTTTTTGTTGGAATAAGTGCCTACAGATCCTGAAGGAATCTGAAAGCTTTAAAACCGCTTTAATAAAGCGTTAAGATCGTTTATATATACTTCCGTCTCGCTCGCACTGAATAGAAATATGTAAAGGTGCAGCAATTATGCTCGAGATGTTAAAAGGACTTTTTTTTTTTTATTGTCCACAGAGCTTTGTGTAGTTCTGGATTCTTTTTTAACGAGCGTATGTATTGTTATGAATAACCGGTGGCATCCCGCAAAAAGCAGCATATTCGAATCAGATCTCTCACCCTCTTGCCATTTCCTTTTCCCTCGTTTTCTAGTTTTCCCCCTCTCGCTCAGAGCTCGTTGCCTGTGTTAGATCTAATAGTCACCTCTTTTTCTTCCTGTTGCCTCCAGAGATGAGCAGATCAACAGCTGTGGAGAAGGAACGAGAGATTGGGTGTGTGTATGTGTGTATGAAATCATGGGAACGCTATGTTGAGAGCTGGGCGCAGCTGGAGCAGAGAGAGAGAGAGAGAGAGAAAGAGAGGGAGAGAGAAAACACACTGACAGATATCAGGCAGCCACACACACACACACACAGTGTAGGAATGGACAGAAAAATGCACCCAAATTTTACGATTTTAAGAGACTGATTTAAAATTGCGCAAACTTTAACCAAAATAAATACAAATAATAATAATAATAATAATAACGGAATGTGGATATTGATGTTCGAAGGTGGACCAAATGTTGTGTGTTTCTTGTGCACACACACACACACACACGTACACAAGCATATATGATTGTTCGTGTGAAAGGAAGTCTGATTGTTCCAGTATATTGAGTTCTAACTCAGCTGTTCATAATCTGTGGGTGCTGAAAGCTGTTAAAGCTGTTTACTGTCTTTCTCTCTTTCTCACACACACATACACAAACCTTCACTCAGGAGTTATCCATGATTAAAAGAAAAAAAAAATCATGTACATGATTAGCTGGCTATAGCCTGAGAAAATGCACAGATTGTGCCTGTTCTGTATTCTATTATAAGTATACTTACATATACTACAAGGGGTGTTCAAGTTAAACCGGGACTTTTGATGAATAAGAGAACGCAGTTATTTTATTTAATGCACTTATCTCAGCATTTCACGAGTGCTTGGATACCATCATGGTAGAAAGTTTTCTCAGTACAGTACTCAGTTTTTTCGGAGACATAGTCGGACTGCCTGCTTCACTTCTGAAACACTGGCCCCCCAGGAACTCCTTAAATTTTTCCATCAGAGAACAAGAGTACTGTGCTTCAAGTCTTCGGTAAATGGCAAACAGTTACACACCTTCGTTAACGAGAAATTTCATCCCAGGTCGAAGTGTATCTTGAACACCCCATGTAATAGTCATTAAAATTATTACAAAGCAGGTGGAAAAAATAAAGATCATTACTGTTTTTCCCTCTTTTGTTTGCTATAAAAGTTTTTTATTTATTTTTTTTTTTTTTACCCAGAATCAAATAGCTTTCTCAGATAAACATCTATCTAATAATACACATGAACTGTGTTCCCACTGTGTGTGACACTGTAATGACAGAATCATGTTAAATGCCCTAATCAACAAAAGTAAATAATTGAAAGCAGCTTTTCAAGGATAAAAAGTCTAGGGTTCGATTTAGGCATAGTATCATTAGCTTTATTAATAATTATATTTTAATGGCTTGAATCACTTTTAATACAAAACAGCATGCTATGAGATGAGGACATACGAATTCCAGCATAGATTCTTATTTTAAAGCCCAAGTGAGGGATTTTATTGCCTTCAGACTAAACTCATAATTATAATATTTTTTTTATAACCCTCTTATGAAACACAGAATGTCATGAATGTGCTGTTAGGAACAACAGGCTGAAAGATATTGCACAAAAAGTATGACAATAACAGTATGTAATTCAGTCGGATCAATATAATAATAGATGCTTGTTTTCTTCTCCACGTGAAGAGAATGTTAAATAAAACCTCCAGGTGCTTTGTGAAACTTTAAAGCATTCCCAAGCGTTTCTTTATAATACTGTATATTTAAAGAGTGCTTACGAATGTGTTATAACGTCTCCTGGGGGACGGCTTACTGGAGGGAGTGTTGTATCAGGGCAGGACCGGTCCACTAATGTGTTACTGATTTAGAAGTAGACATAACATTGATTATCTGCATTAATAATAATAATAATAATAATAATAAAAGTTCCTCACAAGGATAGTAGGGCAAGTGTGTGTGCATCTGTGTGTTTGTGTGTACTCTCGCATGCTGAAAGGTGCTGTCAGTGGGAGGCCTGGTCTCCATCTCTCATTTCACGCACACAAACGGTGTGTGAAAGAGCTCGTTGGTGTGTGATCATTCCAGCCCACGGCGGTCACGGCTAACCACTAATTAGCTCAGCTGGGGGGCGGAAGTGAAGGTTCGAAGGGCTCAAATTCCCACAGAAAGGAAAGTTATGATTTATTTTCCAGACGGGTGCGAATCACTACATCTTTTGTTACTGTTGGTAACATGCACACACACACATATATATATATATACACACACACATATGCAGACACACTTCTACACATTCGAACAAATATATTTAAAAAAATTATGAGGTTTTCAAGAGGAGTGTGTATGGAAAGTTTTTTTTTTTTTTTAATGATTTTCTTTTTATACATTGTTTAACATCTACAGTTAGTGCAGCCAATCTGTGATTGGTCAGAATGTTTGCAGCACGTCTGCAATTGGTCCAAATCATTATTATAAGTACAGGGGTCTATGAGACTATATTAATAGATTTGTACATTTAAAACATTAAACATTTAGTTCATGAAAGATAAAATATATCTAAGTATCACTGTGTCGGAGGAAGAAAATGAGGAATGAATACGAGCTCATACTGTTATATATATTTTTATTCAGGTCGGTAGGGTGACTTTTTTTTTTCTTTCTTTTATTGTACAATATTAAGCAAAATACTTAACGCCCCACTCTCCTCCATTTTGCTTGGTGATGAACAGCAGCACATGTGGCAGAGGTGCGTTGGGAGAGCGTCTCCCTCATCACCATTCTAAATGACTTTACTTTTTAAATATAAAACCCTTTATTAAATATGTATGCCAAGTGCTTCTATCCGCAGCCAGGAGGATGCCATTTTACATTTGGGGCTTTCGGCATGATGAAAGAGCCGCATTCGGGGGGTTTAAAAACAAACACAGACTTGGATAGAGCGAACACTCATCTTTATCTCGCTCCCTCTCTGTTATATTCCCCGCAAAGCCGGCGACATTTTCTGATATTTGCATCGAGCCAGTGACATCACAGAGTTTCACTGTCAAAGGCTTAACAGGAATTACAGCACGAGAGACAGAGAGAGAGAGAGAGATGGCAGATTCCCTAAAACAAAAGCAGATAGAGAGAGGGAGAGAGAGAGATGGGGGGGAAACGTGTGCCAAATCACAATTCCTGCCGGATCAGATGAACGTGTCGGGGGAATTAGGAAGCTCACAATTAAGCATATGGGCATTAAGATAATTGTCAGTTGTGTTGGCGGCCATGATAGAGGACAGATGGACGTGAAGCGCTGCTCGGCATCGTGGGACATCACTTTGGATTTTACCTGCCTGAGCAGCTCCTCTGTGTGTGTTTGTCACTGGTGTGGGTGTTTGTGTGTGTGCGTGTGCATCTTCCTTAAGATACACAAGGGTAGGGCGCCCCCTTGAGGGCATTGTTGCTGTGAAATTTTGCAACAGTGTTTTTTTTTTTGTAATAGATCAATCAATTGAATGTCGATTTAAATTTTATACATATATATAAAGTGCATAAAAATTTTTTATGTTGATTGCAATATTGTTGATATTTGGGTAAAAACTCTCTCTCTCTCTCTCTGTAGGTGGGGTCTCATCGTGAGGAGGGAGTAGGGTTGCGCAGTTCTCACTCCATTGTGCCCAATCAAGTGCCCGTTCCTCAGCTGCCAGTTCAGTCTGCCACCTCACCAGAGTTTAATCAGCCTGATCCGTACCGGGGTGAGAATCCTACCCACACACACACAAACACACACCCACACACACAAACACACATACACAAGTCACGACACAAGCTGAATAGTGAACATATCATGGGGTTTAAGAAGTCAAACACATTAAACATGCAGTATATTAAACCATACACACACACACACACACATACATTATTCCTAAATAACCAAAGAAAAGGAGTAATTATGACCCAGTGAAAAAAAAACAAACCCTGAGCCGGAAATCTATAAAAGATGATTAAATTGATTATATATGAGCGAGGCAGTGAGGCATGAGATTTGGCCTTGTTGGAAGGAGTTAACACTTCCTTTTTCAACAAAAAAAAAACTAAGAGAAAAAATAGCAAGTGCTTGGCAAGCCTTTGGGCCGCGGCGGCCCAAGCCAAGGGCTTAATGAGGTGTTAAGAGCTATAAAATAAAATTTAAAATAAAAGTAAACGTAGCAGCGAGTCATAAGACAGAGGGAGATGAGAGCAGCATAAATAACACACTGCTGCTTTAGCAAAACACACACTTTATGAATAGAGCGCTGCAAAACCACTGTGGTTTGGCTTTGTCCGTTTAATAAGTAGGGCTTTCATCCACCTGTTTCTGTTCTCATAAAGCATGCATGTGCTGCTTCTGCCCCATAGCTGAGTGAATCGGGAAGCAGGCAAAGAAGAGCGATAGGAGGCTTCTGGAGCACATGTTAATATACTTATGCTTCTCTTGCCTAAGCCGAGAAAAGAGCGAGACAGCGAGGATTAAGTTATTTACTGCATTGTCTCTCTCTTTATGCCGAACGTCCACGCTCCGGCTGCTCTCGACAATGTGCGTACTACAGTTTATCCTCCTGCCTCTCAGCACGAGAGAGGAATTTACCGGCCAATTCCGACGCCTGTTTTAGTTCCCAGTGGCTTTGCTTCCGAGTGAGGTCATTTCCTCGGTTGAATGTTGCAGGTCCTAACCAGAACTCCACCACCACCACCACCCAGGCATGTTGTAGAGAAGAGAAATCAATTAGAGCCTCATATGACCAGAGAGAAGGACTTCATTCCACAATCACCCATTTGTTGTTGTTGTTGTTTTTCCACCTCCTTTTCTCCTCCATATCAGCTCACTCCAGCTGTTAGGAACCAAACTAGCCCTCCTACTCGTCTTTGTCTCCATTTCTCTCTCTCCTTATGTCTTTATTTCCTCCCGGAGTCAGTTGCAACTCAGTTATAATTGTTGCGCTACCATGTACAACATTGTCAAAGCACAGGAATGTAAGTGTCAAATTCAGGTTTTAATTCTAGATTAAAAACATTATTAGCAAACGTTAGAAGAGTGAGAAGAAAAGTGATCAATGAGTGTTCGCAAATTATGCTGCATAAGGAATAAATAATAAAGGAAATGGAAAGATGGATTTTCTATTTCCAACCCAAAATAAGAGTTTTGTTCCTCTTACACCATATTAATTTGACAACATTTATTTGTGTGCTTTTCTTTTTAATTAAAGAACATGTGAACATTTATTGCTACATTTATTGATATTGAACATCCACAGAACAAGTTAGATCCAGGTATCCCTTATGTTACAGCAGTAGTTACTTCACCAGCATTACTTTTGTCTGTCTCTTGAAGTTTAAAACACACACACACACACACACACACACACACACACAAACACACACACACACACACACACATAGCTTGTCATGTTGTTGGGAACTGGGACGCATGAACGCCTCCGTCACGCTGAACACTCTCCCATGTGAAAAACATCCTGATTATTAAGGCAAAATATATTAATAATTAGTTATTTAGAAGATGTTTATTATTAAGTCTCCATCCATGTTAAATAAACAAAAACAAAAAAAACTTAGACATTTTCTTAGTTAAATAACATTTGTAAACGTTTATTATTAGGCATAGATTATGTAGAGTGTCCACTGTATAATTCCCGATCAAGGCACCTATAGAAATAAGAGATTAAATCTAGCGCAGTATAAACCAGAGCCTTTTCTCATTGCGTTTGTGCATTTGAAACAGTGTCATGTTACACTTTTTGATTAATTATTAATATATGTCTTTAAATGTTCTATTTAAATCCCATTTGCTTGTTGTTTATTTCACTGCAGATCCCAGTCCCTGTCTTAATAACGTTCTCACTCCATCTCCTCTCTTTCTCTCTCTCTCTCTCTCTCTCTCTCTCTCTCTTTCTCTCTCTCTCTCAGAATCAACTACCTTGTCTGTCTCTCTTCCTCGATTTATTTCCATTTTTTTTTCTCATCCAGTGTGAGATGCACACAGACCCTGACAGTGATGTTGAACAATGAGGGCAGTGTTCCTATCATAGACTGGAGTTAAAAATGTGCGAGTCAGAGGGGTGGGGTGGGGTGCGGTGCGGTGCGGTGGGGTCTATAGGCCTTTTGTACCCCACAGGGGTTGGAGATCCTCTCGAAAATCTGTCGCACTAATAGATGCAGACAGAAGCAAAAACACACCGAGCAATACAGTATGTGCATTTAATAGTGACATATTAAATGCAGATAACAGAATACATACTGTCTGAATACATACATTATCAACATCCTTTTATTGCTTGCTCACAAACACATTGTTTAAGTTTTTTTTTTCTTCATGGGTAAACATTCTCGTTTCTAATATTCCTTAAATGAGCTTAAATGCTGAGTTTTGGTCGAATTAGTATCACCTTTCCTTCAGTTGGTGCTCCATAGAGAACACGCACTGCTGCATATGTGGCAGAATATTGATTTAATAAACTCAATGTATAGTGTTGTTAAAAAGTATACAGTATACTATGACACTGCTGTCAGTGTAATGAATCATACAACCAAAATTACTGCGAAATCATAGTTATATGCTGTTCTACTATTTCAGAGTATGATTGCTGGATTCTACAATCCGACAACTTTATTTAATTAAGCCATATGTTAACACCCGATTTTAGTGCATTATCCATTACATTATCCATCTATAAGAGAAACATTTCCCCTGTTTGTGTTTCTCCCCATCTCTGCAGCGCTCTCCAGTGGACTGCAGGGCCAGAGCGCATCTTCAGTGAGTTCGGACATTAAATCAGAGGACGAAGGAGATGAGAACCTGCAGGACTCCAAATCTTCAGACATCAAGAAGGAGGACATGGACAAGGACCTGAAAGCTATAGAGAGGTTAAGATCTATGTAAACCCGCTCGCTTCATTTAATTCCTTCATTTGATGGATTTTGAAGAAGTGACCCGAATGTTGTGCAAGACAGCTAAATGCGAAGAACTGTCACTAAGGCAAAGCTCAGATTTCACCTGTCAATATTAGTTCTTCATAATTCGTACGCATAATTTGTCACATGTTTGCAAGCCAATCGAAGTCCATTACCCAAAACCTTTTATTTGATCGGTCATGAAAAATTTGTAGATTTTTTTATTGGGCTAAGAAAAGCCCGACCTGTACAGTACAGTATTTTCATATTGACAGAAAGCAATTAGGGCACACAAACATCCTCGCTGAGTTATGCCCAGTTTGTCCCGGAGTTGATCTGGGTTGTAGCTGTCTCTCACACATCAGAGTAGAGGAGACAGACTCCCAAAAACATTCCTAAACACCTCCTTCCTAAACAACTCCACACTTACAGTAAAATGGAGTTTGTAAGTTTTCACCTTGACGCTTAATTTCGATTGACACCTGTTTGTTAGTTAGACGTTTGCTTTTGTTGTTTACATTTGCTTTTTATTTTGGTTTTTTTTGTTCTTTTTTTTTTTTTCAAACATGTTGATGTTCTTTACGCTTGACTGAATCTTGTTACAGTATCATACATTAAAATGATTGCACTAATGCTAAGACAGATAACAACAGTAACTTATTCATGATGAACTTCTCTATGCTGGTATGAAACTGTGACGACGCCGTATTTAGTGTTTAAATGCAGCATGAATTACCAGGGTTCTGTTCTCTTTCACAAATGCAAGCCGGTGTTTGAATGTAGAATTTATCAGACAATTAAAAAAAAAAAAAGTCATTATATATCTTATGTATGGAGCAAACTGTGTAACATAAATTTGAATTTGAATTAAATTGTGTGGAACAAATCAAAAACTAAGATCAAACTAAATAGCAATAGGAAGTGGATAAATAAATAAAATTTAATCTAAAACATTGAATCTCTGTTTAAAATCGTGATGTTGCATTTTAACCCCTTCAGGGAAAAAAAAAACTTTTAATAGGACTATATTTTGAAAAAGAGCGTCAGGCAGTAGTCTCCCTGCACTATTATATGTGTCTCCACCCATATGTACCAGTAAGGCTCGCATTGTACATGAGCAAAAAGTGTAACAGTTCAGCCTGCGTACTTGGCATGGCACGGTATGACTCAGGATATGGTGGAAATAACAACAGCATGGAGGATTGTGGGTAATTTGCCAAACTGAGCCACACTCCATGTCAAAAAGAGCTGAAAGAGTAAAACTGTGCTACTAGATTAAAGGCAGTGCAATGCAGAGAAAAATAAACAAGTGTAATTTCTGTTCATCAGGTGGGGTGAATGAAAAGCATTTCAAACAGGTGCTATTTAAACAGTGTTGTGACTAATGAGGGAATAATCTGTGTGTACGTTTCAGTCCTGGCCCTCCCCACACTAATTATCCACTACCATGATGATTAAATTAAATAAATATTCTGATGAGCAAACAACTCAAATTGAACAGGTTTTAAATAATTATTTTCATTTTTTGTTGTAATATTTGATTACTTGACTGCGGTCCAATCTTCAGGCTCTGGATCCTCCGCAACCCTGACTAGGATTTACCGAAGCAGTTTTTACCGAAGATGAATAAATGATCAAAGTCTTTTTTCTCTCTCTCTCTCTCTCTCCATTTTTTTATTACACACATGCAGCAACAATGATGATGAGGATCTGACTCCGGAGCAGAAGATCGAGCGCGAGCGTGAGAGACGGATGGCGAATAACGCACGAGAGCGTCTCCGTGTACGAGACATTAACGAGGCATTTAAAGAGCTCGGGCGCATGGTGCAGTTGCACCTGAAGAGTGATAAACCGCAGACCAAACTGCTCATCCTACACCAGGCCGTCGCTGTCATTCTCAGTCTCGAACAGCAGGTCCGAGGTCAGTAGCGTTCAACTGCTCTCACTGTTCAGCTCCATTCAGCTCAGTTCACCCAACATTCTCTATTATGTCTTCATGTAGGTTCAAATATTTTATCATTTCTATGAATTATTTTTTCATTCTATTTATCATAACTTGCTTAGATTATTTTCCCATGTAATATTTTTTTCTATTTCACACAAAATGGCTCTTATAATTACCCCGTGCTGACCACCAAACAACAGGGGGCTTTTTTTAATCTTTCACCATTTCACCATTTTTTTTATATGAATCAAACTACATATCTTACAATACATGAACTTACATTATTAACACTTTTTTTGTTGTTTGTTTTTTCATTTTACCTGAAACTTCCTTTTTTTCCTTCTTCTTCTTTATAATTATTATGTAAAATATATCTTGTCTGCAGTTTAACCTTTAACCACTTGATGGCATTGTTTCACCTTAACGTGTGGACACATTTTGTGCCCTGTTAAAAAGGTACATTGATACACAGAGGGTCAATTTTTTAAAACCTAGACACCTTTAAATAATCATGTGTGTGTGTGTGTGTGTTTGTTTGGTTATTCCTCAGAGAGGAACCTGAATCCAAAAGCAGCATGTCTAAAAAGGCGAGAGGAAGAGAAAGTGTCCTCAGATGCCCCGCCTCTCTCGATGGGTGGAGCTCACCACAGCATGGGCGACGCCTCCAATCCAATGGGACAAATGTAAAAAGCCACACCTCCTCCCTAAAATGGTCAGATTTCACTTTACACTAATCTGCTGTTGCTCATGTGTACCGTCTTACCTGAGTGAGAAAAATAAATAAATAAATAAACTCAAACTCAAATTGGTTCCACAAACAAACTGAACCAAAGCAAATTGTTCATCTGGATTAAAAAGTGAAAATAGTTTTCCACTTTTTCCATCAGAAAACCAGATTTATAACTTAACAAAAGGGTGAGAAAAATGAGCATGGCTGTTTCATTCAGTGGATTGGAACAACATTGTTGTGAACGGCACTAAAAATCAGAACAATAGAGTTTAATATAATCCTCCACTCTCATTTAACGCTGGGTACATTTTAACAACAGATTGGCAGTAAGTGTATTTACAGTGTGGTTTTGCTGGTAGTTTTTTTTTTTTTTTTTTTTGACCGAATGTTTATGATGTGCTACAAACACATAGTCAAGAGGGGGAAAAACCCCCCAAAATATTTTAGATTCGTATCTAGACAGGTTTCAGTAAAATGATTTGGTGTTTCATAACTTCTACAAATGATTGAAGGTCTAGTTGTGGCTGACACTTACCACATTCATCTGGTCTGCATAACACCATGGAACTGATCATGGCTGTAAACACATCGAGACCACATCGTAGACATGATTTGGACCAGAACCTGCTACCACACACACACATTAGAAATGTGTTTGACATGCTCATGGAATGGCTTAAAAGTCGGTGATTATGCTGCTGTTACGTCACATGATGACGATGCATACCATTCGTATCTGTACAAGGAACACCTGTGACACACCTGTGACGAAACTACCTGTACAGACACCCGCAAACACACAGCAACCGGCCACTGAGGATGATTGCAAATTGTGGATGCCTTCAGCATTTTACAGTGTAGAAAGAAACAAAAATCAGGAAAGATCATCAAAATAGAAGGTGTGACTGGTAGTGTGTATACTGTATACATACAGATCAATTATAACTCTAAAATCATTAACATTATCATAATCATATGGGGAACCTAGGTTTTCGGTTCTCCATATGCCACTGGTGTCTGGCAACAAAACATTTACGGCAGATCCTTTGGGTGCTGTGGGTTGTGGGGTGACGCCTCCATGGATCAGACTTACTCGAGCGAATTGAGATCTTAGAAACTGGAGCTGGATCAACAACCTTGAACTCTTTGCCTGCTAAGCCCTGTTCACAGCGGGCTGTGATGCACTTTGTTCTGATACCCTCCTATGACATCCAGCATTGACTTTCTTTTGACAAGTTGTGCTGCATTGGCTTTTCTGTTCATAGCCTGTGGTCCCCGGGTGAGTCTTGGGTGCCCATGATCCACTCACTATAATTTATAATTATATATAATTTTTACAGTTCCCCAATTATTCATGTGTTTATCATTTTTCACTCTATATGCCAACCCACCCTTTTACACAATTTACAATCCTCTAATAAACATCTGGATATGAAAGTGTTAAGATAACTCTACTTAAGATAACAGACAGAGCACTCCTCACTTTTAGAGATAGAGTTTTTTTAATGTCAGGAATGTTGGACTTTGTCTGCTGGTAAGCAGTGTTGAGAGCTAGGGGGTGGTCCTGTAGGTTCAGTATATCTGAGTGATGTGTAGATAATAACTTTACCACTGACCTTATATGATAAGATAGTATAGAAGCCTGAGTATGTCAAGACCCAAGAGCTTTATCACCAGTCATTATAATCTCATTTATAAAAAATAACCAATACTGTTTCTCTATACAGTGTGGAATTTTCCATTATTTCAGAGACTGGATAGATTTATTAAGAGCGTGTTTGTAATACTGGTTTACCATTTAAACTTAGAATTTGAATGAATGAATGAATGAATGAATTTGAAAAATAAAGCAAATTGTGTGAACAATATTTTAAGAAGAACTGGAATTGGATACACTTTTTTTCTCATAGAAATAAAAAAAAATGGTCTCAGATATCAATGCAATTCGTATCTAAAACATTATTTAGCAAAATCTAAATGATAATTTATGTTTATTTTTGTTGTAGAGTTGTTGAGTGTGCATGACTTAAATGAAGTTGTTTAAGTCTCATTAATTGAAGTATCATTCTCTCTCTCTCTCTCAGGTCAAAGCTGCCGGACTTTATGAAAATGATGAGTGACCACTTCCTTTGACGACATCATTTACTCACCTGAAAGTCTGTTAAACAATCAAATCTGACCAGATCAGTCAATCAATCAGATTTTTGATGAGTCACCTTATGTTGTTCATTCCTCTCCCTGATCCTTCATGTTTTTTTGTGACATATGCATTGGCTATGGGAAAAATCTCTCCTTTTAAACATTCCCAGGTATTTTGTTTCCCCCTAATGAAAGTAACAGTAAATATTTATGATAAATTCTTTTATTTAAAATATGTGCAAATGATTGGGGGATTCTTCAAACATATCATGATGTAAAACGTTGGAAAAGAGCCGTAATGGGTTTTACTGGCATTTTATGTTTGTTTGTTTGTTTGTTTGATTTTCATACCGCGGACAAAAATCCTCTCGCACCTTTCTCTTTCCGAGCGAGTAGATTTATTTGTATTACGGTTTCTCCGAAAAGAGGGAGAGTTAGCCACAACGACAGTGTCCTATTTTACAAAACGGTGTAAAAACTTGCAATAACACTCATTAAAAAAAAAAAAAAAAACAAGAAAAAAAGTGTACTTCTAGCACAGCGGTTCAAGGAGATGCTACTGTGTTTTTAAAAGGCGTGTGAGTACAGCAGGACAAGAAATGACTTTTTAACCAGCAAACTCCCAGGTGAGATGGAGATTTTAAACAACTTCGAAGGTCATTCCAGCACATTGGACATATTATATCATACAGAACGGCGAGTATTGCAGAGAAAATGCTTTTCTTTTCAGAAGTGTAGATAATGCTATAGTGCAGATTTCAATGCTAATCTCTCTCCTTACATATCGGAAATGGCCACATCCACCAAACCAAACCAGTCTTTTTCTTTTGATGTTTGTTTTTGTTTTTTTTCGCCCACGTCTCTCTCTCTCTCTCTCTCTCTCTCTCTCTCTCTCTCTCTCTCTCTCTGTGCTTTCCCACTTGTCATGTCCCCAGCAAATGCAATTTTAAACACGCTACACTTGTACCAACGTGCCTTTTAGAGTTCATATCATCACACAGCGCGAGAAGGACGTTATCAGAAACCTTTTTTTTTAGGATGCAAGCTTAGGGAGAATTGTTAGTCATTAGGTCTATGCAGTCAGGTGTTTTACAGCCTGGGATTTAAAAAAGTCAAAAGGAAAAAAAACATATTTTTTGGATAAACTGTATTTAATGTACTGTATGCCTGTGTGTAATTAGAAGGCGTGTCCTGGACGCAGTATCGTAAATATGTA
>JAQMYG010000011.1:20236509-20256699 GCA_030014215.1 Clariallabes teugelsi
TGTGTGTGTGTGTGTGTGTGTGTGTGTGTGTGTGTGTGTGTGTGTGTGTGTGTGTGTGTGTGTGTGTGTGTCTTGCGCAACTGATAGGGGCATTTAGGGTTAGTTTAACTAGCGTTACTGATCTGCTCCTATAGAACTCCTATACATCTTTCTGTAGATTAGCGCTTGCAGTCTGTCAATGTGTTACAACATACCGTAGCAAAACAGAGGGTACGCATGATAAGTTTTACAATTTTGATTAGTTATTGAGTTATGTCTGGGTCCCTTGAACATGCTAGGATGTCATATGTGGGCGTGTGCAGGCTATATCTGTCATTCTTCATGTAATGTGAATAAATGTTCATTAGTGGAGATAGAAACACAAAGATAGACTAAAATCCCGCATTTCTCTACAGAGTGACAGAGGGGGATCAATAGAACGTGTTTCCGTGTTCTATGCAAGAGATGTAGCACTGTTACGTTTTAAAGTCAACCAGATCACGTTTTCAACTTCGTTAACATGATCGGAAGCTTATTGTTAGTTTATATATAGTTACATGCGATGATATATTAATTTATATAAGACATTAACACCACGTAACTTTAACACATTAACATTGATTATCACTCTCTCACTCACTCATCGTCTATACCGCTTAATCCTGTATTCATGGTCGCGGGGGAGCCTATCTCAGGAGACATAGGGCACAAGGCGGGTTACACCCTGGACAGGGTGTCAATCCATCGCAGGGCACACAGACATATACACACTCATTCACAAACTACGGGCAATTTTGAGAACACCAATTAACCTAACCTACATATCTTTGGTCTGTGGGAAGAAACCGGAGTACCTGGAGGAAACCCACCAAGCACGGGGAGAACATGCAAACTCCATGCACACAGAGACGGAAATCGAGCCGGGCTGGGAATCGAACCCAGACCCTGGAGGTGCAAGGCGACAGTGCTAACCACTACACCACCGTGCCGCCACATTGACTATCAATTATGTATTAATAAACCAGAGACAGGATCATGGGCACCCAAGGATCACCCATGCTCGTGGTGAAGGCTAAAGGCTAGCCCGTCTGATCCCCTCCCTCAGAAAAGCGACTGCAATGTTATGGCTGATTGGTGTATGTACAGTGATTTTGTACACACAGTGAATGAGAATGAGAGCAGCTGCAACTCAAGTTCTCAGTCGCATCACACGTACAGTACTATACTGAAACCTTTAACAAGGGCCACTTCTCATTACATCTACACATACGGAGCCAGACACTTTCCATCCTCAACCAATGAGGACACGAGGCTGGTTCACACACACCGGTCCACGCTATCTATAAACACCTTCTCCATGTCATGATACAAATATGTTTCAATGCAGTTGTATTAATAAACGTATCAAAGCACATGAATTCAAGCTGAACTTTCCCATAATCTCTGCCCTCCTGTGACTGATGACCATCTGCATGTTTGGGGAAATATTTAGTAGAGCTTTTTTTGTGTGGGAAAGGCAGGCTTTGGCAAAACAGCCTTCTGTAGTAAACAGTGTTGCTCTGGTGGGTACTCGGTCTAGCGTGTGTGTGTGTGTGTGTGTGTGTGTGATGCATAGTGTGGAGTGTCAAAGTCAAAACCATTATTAGACTCCATTAATTAGGCTGCTCATTATAATAGCATTAATAACTTTACTAAGAAAGGCTTCCTGGCAGTGAAATTCATATTATTCATTTACCTTTAGGAAATATCGGCGAAAGCTCATCACTTGAGAGTACACACACGCACACACTCTCTCACACAAACTTTAAACACTAACTTTTAATCTCATCCCCCTTGTTTTTTAACTGTCCCAGAGGGGGAGAATAGAGCAAGATCAATCAAGCAGACACACACACACACACACACACACACACACTTGTGAATGTGTGGCCACATTTTCACCCACAGCAACAGGACAGAACACTAAACACTCTGTCGTTAACCACAAACTCCCCCGAACTCAGCAGTCTTTACCGCACCATGAGCGCCTGCAGCCTCAGCTCTGCTTTTGAGTTTGTAAGTAATCGCTAGTATAAATGCTCAATAATATAACTATCCTTTTTATTATTACTATTATTATTATTATTATTATTATTATTGTCTTCAGATTTTCATTCTTTGCTTTTGTTTTTCATTTGTCTTCCCTGTAGTTGTTGGTGTAGGACAATGACTGTAGTTAAATCAATTAAGTAAATATTGATCCGAAAAGTAACCAGCAATGATACAGTATAAGTGGGTTTGTACGGTACATTACGTTCTGTTAGGGTTATAATGTTTGTCTGGGGTGGCACAAAATTCCCCAGACAGACAAACATGAAAGAACAGTAGACGATAATGTCTGTATCAGGCTTTCTGTTAAATGGCCGAACGAGTATATGTTTGTGTATTTTGGTTTGAATTCATGTTTTCGTTTCAGAATGACTAGAAGGCTCTCTCAGGTTAGCTCATTTTTTGTAAGGCTGTTTGATTTCAGTCCAGTACTTATAAAAGTTTCACATTTCCTTTTAAAGCTTTTCTTATAAAGGATTAAGACAAGTCGGGGAAATCCTGCCCTTAAAAACACCACCTCCTACACAACACTTCCCCGTGTTTGCTCAGTCTGGATTCCATGCGCCAGTTTTTAATATTATTTTTTATTTTTATTTTTTTTAACTTGTTGTGAAATATAATAATATACACCTCTCCGGAACTTCTGGTAATTCTGAGGGAAATTTGGTTTGATTGAGATTTCGACCTTATGTTTCCCAGAACTCCCTAAAGGAGTCACACCCATTTGTTCATCTCCAAACTGTTACAGGAAATCATTTGCATACTTTTATGTTGGCACTTTCCTTTCAACTGTTTTGAAAGAACAGTTTTTCTTTCAATTTAGACTAAATAAAACTTAATTATTTTCTTTGTTCAGATCATTGGTCGTTAATATAGTATCTAAAGGTCCAACCAAACTTTTTTTCTCTTTCTTTGAGCCACCTGTTATGTGAACAGCACTGAATGCACACACAGACTTTGTGAAATTTTTTCCACATGATGTCAACATAAAATTACATTCCAGAAACTTGTTTTAGGTAACTAGTCACATGATCAAACCACCTGTTTCACGTCTGAAACACTGGCCTCCCAGGAACTCCTGTAAGGGCCCAAGCATGAGGAAATGGCTTGTATCAAGGTCAGGGTTCCTGTAACGCCTAAGTGGTGTTTGTGGATGGTGGTACAGTTCCCACAGACAGATGCATCTCTTCCACTAGGTGGTAATAAGTTATCCGTAGTATAATATCTAACGCTAGCTCATTTATGAAAATATTTAATTTAATTACAATCCACAAGACAATTTTCATATAGGACACAGATACTACATTGATTTATTTGGCTGAATTCGAACCTTTACGACCACAGTCCAAAGTTTAAAAATTCTACGAGTTACACCGCAACACAGCCAAAAAGAGAGCTGTGTGTCTGTTTGGAATTCTGCCTCCAAGAAGTGATAGAGTACTTGCTCCATGTGAGAAAACAAATTGCGACAAAATCGATGGGTTTATTGTGATATACTGGAACCCGTCCTCTAGACATTCAGTGAGTGTTTCATAGTAAGTCTATCACAGGGCGTTGCTAAAACTCATGTTTAGCATTAAGAGTACATAACTAGTCATTTATGTTTCCATCAGTCATTTTGTCGGATGCGGATCCAGACTGCAGCTTGTAGATTTAGCCACAGGGCAATTTGGCCATACATTTGTCTTTCTCTCTCCCAAACCGTTCCAGGCCTTTTCACATGATGAATCACTCGAACTCATTCCCAAAACAGATCTGTTGTTCTTTGCTGTCTTCCGTGGCAGCTTTTACCGTGCTGGAAAAGCATGTTGGTTGTTTGTTGAGCTGTCATTAGTTTGGTTGCCAGGAATTCATGATAACCGAGTGTGAAAATGTATTCCTGTTTGCAAAGTGGCCGGGTGCATTAAGCAAAACGTTCTCTTCTTCATTAACTTCGACTGCCAAGAAGTCTCTTGTTTGAACAAAACTGAATTATGCTCCGAGTAGGAGGTTATATCAAGCGGCACTTCTCGTTATAGGAAGTGACTGATTGGATTCCCTTCATCATGACAAAGCCTCAGGTCAATCCGATTATCCTGAGTAATGTCAGATCTAATCTAACCCTTTAATATGCTTGGTTTGTTTCCTAGATCTAGTGATGCTTTTTTTTTCACTGGAGATTACGGGAAGTCATTAGGATGTTTTCGCATTCCTGCTGCGTTTACAAACAAATGATTATTCGAGGGATCCGTTGCTCTAAAGTCATGTTTTTTGTTTTGTTTTTCAGTTTATCAACAATAAACATTCCTTCGCAATATACATTTTTATTCACTTGAACAGAAAGCAGTTACTGATGATAGAAGGTTAAGTTTTTAATAGATTAAATATATATATACTGTACATTATATACTTCAGAATATTGTGACAAGGATACAACAGCTCCAACACAGATATCTTTAGCTTGAAATAACGTGTTATTGTATCACAAAACGTTGCATTAGTAGGGACCTCGAGGTTTTAGTTGCTACTACAAATCTGAGCAATAAAAACAGCTTAAACCCACTTGTTAAAGCAGTGCTAGAACACGAAACAGATTGCAGATCGTGCAGATTGACGTGGCCTGTAGCAGCCTGTCACTTCCATCTGTAGACTGGAACGCTATTGTGGCCAGAATTGCCCACATAATGCATTACTCACTATATTGTGTGTGTTTTTTTTTTTTTACGCATTTAAATTTTTAAATCTGCGCCTTCTGCTTCGGGTCTTTAGGACTGACAAGCACCTGATGCGTGTGTTTGTGAATCAAGATCTTATAATTACACAATTTTAAAACCGATCAACTCAGCATATATTCGTTTGTGTGTGTGTGTGTGTGTGTGTGTGTTTGTGTTATTATATGAACACAGTTTTACATTCCTGACCTTAAATTTCCAGGGTATATTTGAACATTTTGAGATTTTTATTATTATTATTATTATTTTTATTATTATTATTTTATAATCTGATTCTTTAGAGGTCGTGTTTAATCCTTACACTATTGCATTGTGTTGATTGTTAATAATGTCATTTCTTAATATCTGGCAGGTTTTTCCAGAGGAGATCAGTGACAGCGCTGGGACTTTGTGGAGCCTCATCACACAGAGTCACCTCAGATTAATAAACCTGCAAAGAGAGACCGAACAGGAGATTTTACACGTCAGTCAACAGTGAGTACACACACTCGCGCTGGCACTCACATTTACACGTGCATGCTGGTGTACATATCTATGCAGACTCAAAGAGTACACGCATAAACGTGCTCTGACATGGCCAGTATCTGGAAACGGTCACGTGTGTACTGTATCAGTTACAAATCACTTATTCACTAACTTATTCGTTTTTATAAATGTACATACGATGTTGTACGTTTTTAGATCTGCAGATTGTCTGGCTAAAGTTGACCAAGTTCACGACCGAAAAGAAAGTTCATGCGTGTGTATTACTTGCAGCTAAAAAAAAAAAAATTGTGTTTATTAGCTGATGTGTGCATAATTGTGAATGGGACGTATTTCTGGATTATGTCTGTAATACCTAGTCTCCTGTGTTTTTAAACTGCAAAGCGCTAGCCTTTTGTTAATCTGTTCTGGTTTGACGCAGATGTCACGCAGGATTTTGAACTTTCCGTCTGTGTACTAATGAAGCTGAATAGACCTGATCTAAATGTCCTGCATTGTGGCATTGTATTACAAGCACAGAGCTTTTTTCCCCTTCTATTGTGCCTCTTTAAACACACTTGGGTACACTTATTGTAATACGTTCTAACAGTTCTGGTCGAACTTGGATAGACACATACAGTAGATACTGTCCTGAAAAGAAAGTCAGCAGGAAGCAGAATGCCTGTAGTGTGGCCGGTGATTTAGTGCCAAACAAGCCTGCAAACTCGTACAAAATACAGCTCAGTCACACTCGGGTAACTGAGACCGACAATTAGGATTACAACACACACACACACACACACACACACACACACACACACACACACACACACACACACACATACACACACACACACAAAGTCAGCTTGTTTCTCAACTTCAGGTTACAAAATAAATGAGGAAAACTGAAAGAAAAAGGAAAGTGATGTGGAAAGAATAGCATGAGATGTCTCAAGATAATAATACTTTACCTGACATGGAGTTGTCATTCTGGTTACCTCGAGGTCCTCCACCCATATTCTGGATGATTTGTAACCGGTTTGTTTACATCTGAGACATAGTCGGTTCTCACTGACACACACGCACGACTTATGTGCTTTCACTCTCTCTTTATCTATAATGAGAAAATCATATTGGTTACGTGTTATTCTGAATGTTTGACCAAACACGAATGACATTCATAAGCATATGGGGGAAAAAACCCTAAAGAACATCCACGGCGGTAGTTTAATGTACAGCACTTTCGTTCCTGTTCTTTATTCTGTCAAAGGGATATTGGACAAAATGTTAGATCTCGATAGTAAGACTTGTACAAGGTAATTTAACCTCCATAATAACATGCACGTGTCAGCACGCTTTAATGAAAGAACATCGCACAGACCGCCCTGGACCCGTTTTAATTCCTGTAACATCATTTTGGGACATTTTTTAGCTCGTAAACAAACCCCGATCTGACCACGCTAATCTTCTTTCTGTGTGCGCTCACCCTGAGCAGATGTTAACGCTTTCAGAGACGCACTTCATTTGCATATAAACGGTATGATAAATTGACAGTGTGATATCTGTCCAACCCAATTTGTGGATTTACAGTATATCACGTTAACTGGAGAAATTTCACGTTTCAAAGATGATGACATAATGTGTCATAACACTGAAATAGGAGTACGAAATCTTTCTATTATTAGATCAGAGAAAGGGCTATATCCTTTTTTTCTTTTTCTTTTTTTATGGGTTTGTTCAGAAGATTGCAGAAATTCAATATAATTTTCTATGATTTTCACTGATTATTATATGATCATACCTTTATTAAACCATAGCATTTGGCCTTTTTACTGGATGTGCCATATATAAATGATAGAAGGAAGGAAAATTGGGTTTGTGATCAAAAGATGAATATGACACAGCAGATTAGAACTGCTTTTCTGACAATTTAGCTGAATTATGCAACTTTTGTTTAAAGTGATCAGAATTATTGGGAAATGTGACTGACAGGTGTTTCTTGTTGCCCAGGAGTGTCCTGACAGATTGACAGTTTAAACAATTGAGATTTCTGAATATTTCTACTTTTTGTTTGAGCCCCTGGGTTTGACCTGTAAAAACTATATTTGTTGTTTAAAAGTATAAACCCAAATTAAGACTAGAGAGCTGTCAATGGGAGAAAAGTAAAACACTTTGAAGCAGAGAAAGAAGTCAATTGATCAGAGCCATTGCACAGGCACTTGTATAGCCAATACAAACATTTATAATGTCCTGAAAAACAACGAAACCAAACCAAACAAAGAAACAGTTAGAAAAATCATCAACAGCCACTATTCAAAGAAGTCTTTGAGAAGAGAAATATAGAGACTTTACAAAGAAATCCAAAGTTCTGGAACTACTGTAGGATTAATCTCTGCTGGAGTGATAGAAAGGCCAAAGTCTAGAGAAAGAACGTATCTGCTTATGATCCACATCCACATATTGGCGTATCGGTGAAGTAGTCTCATGGCTTGGGCTTGCATGGCTGCTTCTAGAGCAGGTTCACTAATCTTTATCAATGATCAAACCCATGATTGTAGAAGTAGCATGAACAGAAACGACCTGTCGGCCAGTTTACAGACAAATGCAATCAGGGAATTTTCCTCATCCTCATTTTTAGGCTTGCTTTAACAAATCCTAGTCCTTAAGCCAGTTGAATTCCCCTTTAGATGTGAAGACTGAAGAAACACCCCAAAACAAACAATAACCGTTTTACAATAATGGAGAACCATCAAGAACTTTTAAGTGCTCATGCTTTCACTGACCATGTTTTACGTAGTTTATGACAAGTTCTTCTCCATCATGCCATATTCATCTTTTGACCTCAAACCCAAAGCCCTTCATTATACAGGGAGAGCGAAAGAATTGACCTCGCCATGGCGGTGCTTTCCGAGAGCCTTGCATGACTAAAGATTGTTCAACGTCTCTGAATATCTTCATAACTTAGAAGATAGAACTGTTTCACCCTGGGCCTTTTCCAGACAAGAGAGGGCACGTCGGAACGCATCTTCATAATCCACCGATATACCGAAGGGTGTGTCCTGCTTTCACGTGGTAAATCCGAGGCTGTTTTAAACGACTGTAGCTTGCCAAGTCCTGGTTCATACATCACCACTCCAACACCATTCCAACACCACAGGCTGTTAGAATGTTAGAACACGGAAAATGATTTAGAGACTTCAAACAATGACACTTGAGACATGTATTAAAGTATCATTTGTGACAGAATAGATACAGGTTAAGACTTGCATGATTGATATATCAATCCAACCGCTATTTTTTCTTGTAAACGGAAACGTTTCCTTTAAATATACATATGTGGTTTTGTTAAATTGTACGTCCTTCAGAGGAAAGAGAAGTGAGTTTGGCAATCGTAATGTATCGCGTAGGCAAACAGGAGGTACAGACAGGAGACAAAGATAAAAACGATATATAGTGTCTCCGTCTCCCTCTGTCCACTTCTTCTGCCTCTAGTTGTTTGGACTCTGTGGTTTTATATCTTGTCTCTCTTGCCTTGGACTTTGCCTTGCTTCTAAAAACACACACACACTTGTACACTTTTTCGTTGAAGAAAAGATACTTTGTGAAGTTCTCCCGACATCATGCCCTGTGTCCTTCAGTGGATATATCATCCTTCCAGAGTGAGCAATTTTGCTTCATTAGCGTGAATTATGTTCTTTGTGCATATGTGTGTGTGTGTGTGTGGAGGCTGTTTAAATGTCATGGGGTGGGGTTGCCAGGGTGAGGGGTTTTACACAGAATTGCAAATGGTATAAACTATGGGCCATAATTTATTCAACTGTGACTCTGTGACTTTATTCAACTGGGACTCAACGGTGGATTGGGGCATACGCAGAATATATATAATACGCAGAATATATATAATACGCAGAATATATATAATAATTTCTCTCTCACAATATTGTTCAAACCTTCATTATATGGAGGAGATTAACTTGTTTGTTGTTTGTTGATTGTTTTTTTTTGGTGTCAATTTTATTAATAGAACCTAAAAATTAATTATCAAATGAAAGTTTCAGAAATTACAGTTAAAGCTCCGCATGCTGTTGCACAATCGTCAGTAATGGTATAATACAGCATTCCTCCCTGGAGAGATTACCCATGGCATTCTGGGTGAGTGTGAGAACGACAGTGTGGTAACTACAGTAAGTTTAGGAAATATGATATGAGTGGTATGACAGAGAGAGAGAGAGGGAGAGAGAGAGAGAGAGAGAGAGAGAGAGGACATGTTGAAATCCAGCTGTGTAAGCTCACTGGAATCGTCCGTAAAACTCGTGGAAAAATGTAGAACGTTATTAATAATGATAAAAAATGAACACATTTGCTGTACTGTTCTGATTTGTTTCATGGGGTTAAAGCTGTTTTCATTCTTCGCTTCATTCTTTACTTTCATATTCCTGTCCTTATAAAGACACACATGCAGTACAGAGCTCGCCGCAGAAAGACCGGTGTATGTATTTTTAATATCGAGACCTGCTGCGTGGTGTTTTATGAGTGTGCATCTCCCTCTAGTGGAGGCATCATTCACCATAATCATGTGTCTTTAGAAGCATGTATGTGCTAAAAACTAAAAATCCCCTTTAATGTCCATGTGTGTCTGTGTGCGTGTGTCTGTGTGTTAGATTGACGTCGGTACAACTGCAGAAAAAGGCCCTGAGTTGTGAGACCGCAGCTTCAGGGAGTCTACAGACCGACACTGAACATTTGCAGACAAACTTCAAATCAGAGATCAGCACTGTGAGTTACAGACACACAGATCTGAGCACAATACTGTACCAAGAGCTGTTATAGATAATAATGTTATTTTTTTTGTAATAACGCATATTACATAATACATACACAGACAGAGGAGGCACTACACTACCAGCTCAAATCACATAAACAATGAAATAGGTGATATTTCTTATAAAGAAAAATGATCATTTTATCATTTCATTTATCTTCATATTATATATAATATATTTAATCCACCAGGGATACACATATAACTATTAACCAGATTAAAGCCTGTGTAGTGTCGTTGGTGCTCTACATCTCATTGCTGTTATTATATATATATATATATATAAAACAATCCGCTGATCACTTTTTATTTAAATTTTTTTACATTTTTAAATTTTCCATAATTAACATTCTCTCATTCTCCTTTTCTTTCTGCCCCGCAGAGCTTTGCCTGCAGCGAGCGTGACCTGCAGAAGTGTTTTGTAGGTAAAGCAGCCCACGCAGAGCAGCTTCAGTTTCGTGAGCAGGCCCTCGTCGCCCTGCTGAGCATGCTCGGGGAAAACATCCAGAGATACAGAGAGGAAAGCACTAAACTGGACCACCTGACCGAGAAGCTGAGCAACGGGATGCCAGGAAAGAGTCAGACAGACGCAAGAATGGTAATTAACCTTTCATATGTGCCAAAAACTGTTTCTTTTTTTTTTCTTTTTCTTTTTTTTCCTGCAGGGCTTGTAGCACAACAATGATTGTAGGGGTAAATCAAAAGTGAAAAACAAAAACCACATATAAAACTCCAGGTGCTTATTTTAGTGTTTAGATGAAAGAAATGGGGGTGGAATCTAATTGCAGATTTGACGATGTGATGCTCCTAAAGTGCTGCTATATTTTTGCATATCTCTAATTATGATTCCTGGTGGAAACCTTCTCCGTGTTGATGAACGATTAAGGGAATGAAGGCTTCTGTGTGAACTCTGTGTTGTTATGGATGGCTTCTTAAGAGATTCTGAACACTATATACTGTATATATATTATCTGTTACATAAGAAAATGATATAGGGATGCCAATTATTTTGGTGTGTTATGGTTTTAAAACTTACATCAGTCCAGGTATTTAATATTTCACATATTGTTTAATCCTTAAAAGTATAACACGCACTATCAGGCTTTTTTTTTTTACTAGTTAAAGTGAATGTTAGAGTTTTTTTGTTTGTTTGGCTGGTTGAAAGCTAAAATGGTCAAATGCTGACTGAGCTGTTTGGAGGAAGCCATTGCTGGCGACACAGAAAATGGAGATGTGAGTACTAAGTGTGGACAGCCGGAGGCAAGTTTCAGTCAGCGCCCTACATAATTAATCATCTGTGTGCATTACCTCACCTAGCTAAACTCATATTCAGCGGTGTGTGCTTTTTGCACTGTGAAATTGTATTTATTTTATTATACTGTAGGTAGGATCATCTGAAATGTCTGCTTGGGTAAAAAAAAAAAAATAAAAAAAAAAGATGAAGAAAAAGAAATTAATTTTGGATTTGGAATAGAACTGCGAGATCATGTGGTTTTGTTAGACATCAAATTCCTCAGTACATGCAACACACACTAGCTTTACAACACACAATGTGAAGTCGGTGAAGAGAATTACAGTAATTTAGGTCAGGACACATTCACCATATGTCACTCCACTAGGCCCCTAAGGAGCACACAGCATACACACACTCGCACACATAACGCATTTCAACCCATCGCCTTATCCTCAGTCTGAGTGTGTGCATGTGTTTTGTTGCCGTGGGAATGAGACAGATGTACCATAATGCCCTTTTCCCCCTCACTGGGACTGACGAGCCCGTCAGCGATCTGAAGGCCTTTAGCCAGAAAAGCAGTGCATTTGGGGTAATCACACACTCAGCTGCTAAATCAGTGACCTCGTCTCATTCGTATTGGCGCTGGGATTAGCATGCTAACAGATAAGCTAGCTCTCAATGTAGTTTTTAAATAAAGATTTTTTAAATTATTATTATTATTATGTGAAGTATGGGGATAAAGGTTAGAATGCTTGTCATTATTATGAGATCACATTTTAGAAGACAATTAATCACATTAGAGTCTAGATTAAGCGATTATCCTTCTTTAAATTTGCTAAATGATTAGCGCTGAAGCCGTCCCTCGGGGAAACGTTCTCGAGCGTGTTCCCCAGATTTGGTGAGCCTTCCCTGGGGAAGGAAGCTGTTGGAGTGTCTGGATTAGGCTGAACTCTCTTCATCTGTGTAACACACTGGACATTAGCCAATTCAGAGATCCTGGATTAGCACAATTATCTTTTGTGTGTTTATCAACAGTAAGAGCTTTTTGGTGATGTGTCTCTTCATCCACTTTTGGCACATTTTCTCTCACCAGATGTCAGTTCTGTATGGTTTTAGAGGGTCAAACAGATCGGAATCTTTTGGTTAATTTCGGTTCGGTTTAATTTTATTATTTTTATTACATGACCTGCAGTCTACTTTGTGTGTGAAAGTTTTTTTTTTAAAGATGAGAAAGAAGATGGAGAACTAGATGCTTATGCTATTATATAACAAGACCTTTTTTTGTTTGTTTAATCCCTTAAACACGCAGTACTATGTGATAATGTGCTGTTCTGCCAAATGTAATTGCCTTAAGTTCATCCTCCCATATTATTCATTTTGCACCTTTTACCAAAAAGGAAACAGATTGAGGGAAGTGGTAGAGCCAGTTGAGTTCAACAATGCATAGACATGTTGATTCAGAAAGTATACGTGTGTGTGTGCATGTGTGTGTCTAGTGTCTAGACTGTCAGTTTGCCTTAACATCCATTTCTCTCAGGCCTGTAGGATTTTTCAACCTCTGACATCCCACTAATGTGTAATTTGACATTTCTGCGCCCATCCACTTCCTCGCTGTATCCTGTGACCGTGTGTCATGTTGACATGTTGTCAGCTCACCTTAAAGCATGGCGCCGTTGCCCTGTCTGTGTTTGTCATCACTCTGCAACAACTTACTGTACATAGTTGCATGTATGGTGAGGATTGCAGTATCAGTATCATCGCATATCAGCTCATAACCAGTGTTGTCAGTTAAATTACATTTGATTTAATTAAGGAAACACTGCCTGAGGCGTCTTGGAGAAACCAGACTTACTGTAATAGGGAACCTATTCGGTAAAATCTTCTGTCGAGTGACACCGGATAGTGAGTTTATAAACCATTGATCAGCAAGTTCTCATGATTTCACCACTGTTCATAGACTCAAGTCTACAGTATGCAGGAGAGATGATTCACAAGAGCAAGGTGGAAATCGGGCACAAACTGGTTTCTTATGTTTGTTTTTTATTCCAACTAAAGAACGAGTGTAAAAAGGAAAAAAAATTGGATTGACACCATTGCAAATCAATATCACAGTTGTCACCAAGGTGGAGATTTTAAATGAAATGTTCCATGTGAGACCTCAGGTGCAGACAGGTTGTCACCTAAGTTTTTTGCTTTTATTCATCAGGCTTAATATCTCCGTTACCTCCGTCGGTCCTTCATTAGCATCAGTCAATTTATTAACTGTGACATTTTCTCCCATTCGCAGACAGGCAGAGAAGTTCCTACTGTAGCAAAGCTCCATTTTTACCCCATGACAATCGATTTTCGAGGTGTAAATGTTGAAGTTCCTCTATAATCCTACACTCTAAACAGTTCACATGGCAAATTATTTGCTAAGTTTAGTTAGAATTGTAACAAAATCTAAATATATGTATACAGAGTCAGACAAAAAAATTTATCCACACTTCAACATGTAAAATATACGCCTCTCTTCTGACTATCACATGATAGCATCAACGATGGTGCAACGACTGACGTCATTAGAGGAAATATAATACTGCACACTGCTGCCCTAATTTAATTTCAGGTTTATTTAAATAAGGGCATAAATGAAAGTGGATAAAAGAATCGCTGTACAAATTGAATCAGCACCTACTGTAGGTATTGTAATGATACCTTGTGACGATGATACCTTCACAATTTTATTTAAAAAAAAATTCTAAAAATGTATACAGTTACTGTATTTGTCATAAAAGACACTGAAAGCTGTCAATCTTGAAATATAGCTTGGTGTTTTTCTCAGGAAACAGACAACAAAGTCACATTGCCTAGCTCGAAAAGCACTGCCAAACATTCAAATGGACATGTTCCCACTGACATGGAGGACGGGAAGAAGAACTGGAAAGCCAATATGAGGGCATCGTTGATGAAAGCGACTAATCTCACCCGATCAGGAAGCGTGAAAAAACTCATCCACCAGTTCTCTGGTCCTGAGAGCAGTGAGCAGATACTCTGTGTATCTGATGTTTCTCCATCACAACAAAGAAAAGATGGAACAAGAAACGCCAAAGAGAGTCAAGTTCCTGCCGTAAAAGTAACGTCTCCCTCCGGAGGGTCGGAGAATGTTCCCAATGGTCCCAATACACACTCACACGCTGGCTGGGTAAGTGTGTGTGTGTGCGATTTGTCATACTCGACCGGACGATTTGTGTTGTTAACACCGCATGCACCACATGCTTGTCCCCAACACCCGTTCATCGATGTGACCTTTGACAATCCAGCGTGCGAATGCATTTGCTACACCGCTTATCACCACACCACTAATCTTCATGGCACAGGAGTGTTTGTTTTAAATCAAATGTTTATTGTGTATTACTCAGATCATATTAATAAATCTGTGTGGGTTTCACTGCATTTTTGCTTAATTTGCTTGTTTTAATCTCACTATATGCCGCAGCACCTCTTTCACAGCTTTGTTTGCACGTGATGTCAGTGCATGCTTTTGCAATTGGTTTTCTTTCTCAATGCCTGGATGTTTTTTTTGATTGTACGTGTGTGTGTGTGTGTGTGTATGCACAAGCTCTCAAACACACAAATGGACAAACAGTATTACAACCCAATGATGAATCTATCATTTGGATCTATTTCAGTTTGACCAAGTGAACGGAGCAACCAGCCCTGAGTCTGAGGAGGATCCACCTACCCCTAAAGCCATGAACAGCCCGAGGTACCAGATGTTCCTAGGAACCAATCAAATCAGAAACGGTCTTAGTGGACCAGGTGGACCCACTGACAATGGAACTCTTTCCAAATCGGGTTTGTCCCACTGGCATTCGATGGAGTCATTGGCTGTGAGTTTATGTCTTTAAATCTATATTATCTGTGGTTATTATTTACTTTATTTTAATACGATCTCTTTCTATTCCTGATTTTTATCTCTATTAAGTTGCTGTATTGTATGCATTGGACAATAGTGGTAGAAAGCAAAGGACAGGAATAGAATTATATTTGCTGTTTTTTTCATATAACTGAAAATAATGTATTTTTTGCCTCCTGTCACAGGTTGGGAATGCTGAGGCTCCTCTCCGAGTTTTTAACAGCCCCTATTCAACCATCTCACTGGACTACACCCCTGTAAACCGAATGTCAGAATTCAAGGTGATTAAGTTTTTGGCTTACCTTATTAATTGATATAAACTCATATTTACAGACTTATTTGTAAGTGTATAAACTGCTGTAGTTTGTCCCTGGCCTTTTAAATGCGAAATTAAAGCAATTAACGTTCATTCAGCAATGAAAAATGTGTATGAAATTGAACATAATCCAATATTATAGACAAGAATGATGTTTTAAATAATCTCATTTGTGTAAAAAAAAAAAAAAAAAAAAACTTTTTTAAGTGTGTTTGATCAGAGAATGAATTTAAATTGCATTTAAATGAATAGATAACGTAAAGACATGATAATTCACACATTAATAAAAGTGATTAATGGGAGTTAATGCATAATGCCATTTCTGTTTTAGCTGCCGGAGAGAAGGTCTCCATCACCAGCCGAGATGAATTTATTCCGAAGCCCAAGTCCTGTGAACACCCTCAATGCTTCCCGTCCACGATACTCCGTCTACGACACACTCAGCCGGAGACAAGTGGTGAGAACCCGTGCTTTCTGTGATTACATTATTAACATTCTTTGTACCAAATAGTACTTACTCGGAATATGTGAGTCAATGAAATAATGAAATAAAATACCATGTGTTGAAATTCTTTATAAAATCTCTACCTAAATTAGGACATTGTGTTGTTGTTGAACTATTTCGAAAGACTTGTGAAATATTGTTACTTTAGAAACTATTTTAAAATAACTCATCCGTTCTTGAACTTTTTGTACCATGTTGCAGAGCTATATTAGACATTCGTTTTAGTGATTTAGATATGATGATTATTTTTAGATCACTTTAACAGCAACAATTGAAATCGAATTAGGATTTTCTATTAAATGTGTACAAATAAGATTTTTCGAGCAGTGTTTATTTGATTAGGAGCTGAGTGTGAATCTCGGTGTGTTTATGATATTTCTCAGCAACAAGCTCCTCCAGCACAATTCCTGATGAGGAACAACATGCCCAGCAAACGGGATTTCATTGAAGAGCTGACCAGACAGCTGGAGGAATGTCAGAGAGTACGTAAACGACAAGATTTACACTTGCATTAATGCACTAATAAATAAATATTCCGAAAATAAACCTGACACCCTCCATCATGTCCACTATGTCATTTGTTCCCTTCTTACAGAGGAACCAGTTTCTGGAAGCAGAGAGCATTGAGCTGGAGAAGGAAAGAACCCAAATTCGCTTCGAGATGCGGAATTTGCTGGTGAACAACGAGGATCTGCTGCGCATGAACACACAGCTCCAGGGAGAACTGAAGAAGATGAGAGATAGGATCGTCGAACTGGAGAGCGACAACAATGTGATGGTGGAACGTTTCAAGCAGGTCGATGTAAGAAATACAGCTTTTCCGCATTTAAAATGAAAATCTATATGGTCATCCATTGTGTTCGCCTCCATGTGATTGGTGTTCATTTGCTGTAAGAAAAAAAAAAATGTAAGTAGTAAAATCCTATGCACTTAACACACAGGTGTTGATGCTCCCTATGCTTCGATAAGTGAAAAATAAAAGCCTGTATCGTACTCATCCTGTATGTAAACACGGACGCACGGATGCAAAGTCAGCGAAATGTACAGTTCAATACGCCTATGCCCAGGTACACACTGTGTATCAGTCACATGGCTCACTCGTGTGTGTTTGTTTTGCAGGTGGAACTGAAAGAGGCCCGAGAAGTCATGGTGGAAGCAAACACTCAGGAATACGCCTTTAACTTCCTGCAGCATTCACTCAAAACCAGAATACAAGATGCAGAGGTGAGTGTGTGTGTGTGTGTGTGTGTGTGTGTGTGTGTGTGTGTATTAGGGTTAATACATTTTAATACTGTTTACATTTGGATTAGTTTGTACATTTCATTTGGTTGGAATGTGTGTCAAGACATTTTGTCTATTGATTGTGTTTTATTGACTGTATATGTGTGTGTGTGTGTGTGTGTGTGTGTATACAGGAGGCTCTGGAGAAGAAGACCCAGCATGCACAGGAGCTCTCTGAGAAGCTGTGGCTGGCTGAGAGGAATCTGGAGGAGATGGAGATTGAAAAAGAAAACAAGGGAAAGAAAGCAGTAGAGCTGAGCAGCACTGTAGATAGACTGGAGACTGAGGTGCACATAAGCACAACACACACACACACACACACACACACACACACACACACACAAACAGTTAAATAACATGACGAACATTAAAAATAGTAGGTGTTGCCGTTTAAAAACCCTGACAGTAGGGGGCGCCGCAGCAGCCTCAGAGCTTCCAAAACAGTCCGGATTAATATGTACACTTACATGCTCACAAACACACATCTATTTTACACCCAAAAGTGTTTTACATTTAGATAAAAGATTCAAAAATTTCATGCACATTTTTTTGATCAACAGCAATGATCACATACTTATACATAGTTGTTAATTTTTATTTTGTGTTTGTGTGTGTGTGTGTGTGTGTGTGTGTGTGTGTGTGTGTGTGTGTGTGTGTTAGCTGGCAGACGCTCTGCAACTGGGATCTCAGTCGAGCTCTGAATTGAGTCTACAGCAGAAACTCAGAGTGGACTCACAGCTAAGAGTAGAGGAGCTGGAAGAGTGTGTCTTTGAGAAAGAGCAGGAGGTTGCACGCTTGCAGCTGATCATCAGCCGCCTGCAGGGAGAGGTATACACATTCTCACACACACACATAGGAGCGCCCACACACACACACACACACACACGCTGTCAGAAGATTTTTATACTACAGTTACATTATAAAAGTTGTTTCATTCAAATTAAAATATTCTACAACTGACTTAAAATGTTTATTATAATATTAAGTGACATTTAAAAATGATACTTTAAAAACATGCTCAGATCATGTTGGAATTGTAGTATTGACCATTTTCCAACTAAAACTGTAACTTTAATACACAGTTTCTAGAAAGATGTAATTTGACATTTAAAAAAATACCACTTGGAAGGAAAGCAGCAGCTTCCTTAGTAATAATAATAATAATAATAATAATAATAATATATATTATATATATGTGACAAAGTTACCAGAAGAACTCATATTCTCCAGCAAGCTCAGTAAAACCTAACAGCTGTTTTCTTTAAAAAACTGCACAAATCTGTGTCTAAAACTTTTAAGCAATGAGTTTTCACTCCAAATATTGACTGTTTATTTTATTACTCTTTATTGCTCTTTATAGAAGTTTCTTTCATGCAGAAATGTTTTCAAAAGCATATTTTGCTTATGCCATTTTTTTGTATGTGCCCCAAACCTTTGCACAGTACTACTGTATAAGTAAAACAGCTGTTAGGTTTTACTGAGCATGCTGGAGAATATGAGTTCATCTGGTAACTTTGTCACACTCGCTCCTTAGTACAAACTGGTCTATATTTTTTCTTTACAGCCATGCATATATTCTCCTGTAATATTATTTATTTATTAATTTTTAAGTTATATATGGAAGTACTGAATGATTTTGTACATAATTATGCAGACATGATAAACATATATAACAAAATTGGTACAGCATATATTAATATATGCTAGAATAATACTGTATATAGATATAATGGTGCCTAAGACTTTTGCACAGTACTGTATACATGTTACTTCCTCAGTTAAAGAAAATAAAACGTGTGGATTTAAGTACCTTTTAGTCTGTACATCTTTTGTTCACATTCTGTATAAATCTGCCACAACATTTTTCACCAGAATTCTTACAAGAGTTGTGTGTGTGTGTGTAGGTCTCAGATAAGCTGATGGATAAGGAGCGATCTCTTGAGGATGAAATCCAACTGAGGGAGAAAATTCAGCTCCAGTGTAAGCAGGCTGAGAGAATGGTGGAGGATTTACAGATGGAACTGAACACAATCACACAGAACAGAGACGATCTGAGCAAACAGCTCAAACAGACACAGGTAACACACACACACACACCTAGATCTTGCTCTCCATTTTTCTTACACACAAACACACATTGGATTCTTAAGACTTATAGATATACTAGATGAACCCAGACTTGAGATTGTGGAATTTAATTTCACACAAATCTGTTGAATTTCGTTGTAAACTAATGTTTTAATGTGTTTTAATATGAAGTGCATGATGTGAGATCACGTTTATTAAGTAGATTTCAATTGCACACTCATAAGTGTGTATTAAAAAATGTACAGCGCCATCTGTTGAATTATGAGATTAACTTTTAGTTTTTCAAGATCGATTTCTTTCCATTTAAATTTCAAAGATCTTCTCTTCCTGTGGGCTGATTGCAATGAAACAAAGCCTATGTGTTACATCAAGCTCGGCCAAATAAACATGTGAAAACACAATTAAAATTCGTTCAGTAGTTTTAAAGTGATGTGCGCACAAACAAACAGACTAACAGACAAAAAATTTTTTACTCATCGTTTTATAGAAATAAAAATAGCAGTGGATCCAGACTTTAGAGTTAACATCAGTTAAACATACTGTATGAGTAATTCAGTTTTCAAAGACCTCATCATTTGGCAAGCATTAAAATCCTGCAGTGTATTAAACTGTTTATGTGTGTGTGTGTGTGTGTGTGTGTGATTCAGGAACAAGTGATTGATCTGGAAACTGACCTGGAGGAGATGCAGGAGAATGAGCAAAGACTTGTCACCAAACACAAGAGAGCAGTGGAACAGGTCAACACACACACACACACACACACACACACACACACACACACACACACACAAACACACACACACACA